>CAUYQV010186328.1:0-14300 GCA_963574575.1 Galagoides demidoff
TGGGCCTGGGCTGGGGATTCGAACCCGCCACCTTAGGTGTACGTGGCTGGCGCCTTAGCCGATTGAGCCACAGGCGCTGAGCCCCCATATCATTCTTGATATTGGTGTCTTCTTTTTTTTTTTCCATAATCAGCACTTGTCAATTTTCTTGACATCAGAGAATAAGTTTTTTAATTTATTATAGGAATTAGAGAAGAGTTGGAGATGGGAAGACCTGCAACGGAGAGTTGGAAGGTCAGAAGAGTCACCAAGAAGGTGATGATGAAAGCAAACATGGCCAGTTGCTAAAGTGTGACTGCAGAGAGGGAGCTGGTGAACTTAGGCAGGAAGCTATTACTTTTGTGGGTCTGAAGCCAAACATCTGGTGGCGGCTTAGGGCCACTGTCAGCAGGACTAGCAGTCAGGAAGAAGAGCCAGACACAGAAGGGGCGAGGGCAAGGAAAAGCTGAAGCTCAGCAGCATCTCTTCTTGGGTGCAATCACCACACCTAACCACAACAATCCTAACAGAGTAACTAATATTCCAAAGCTCACACAGATCTCTCTTTTGTCTAATTTCTCTTTGGGCTAAGTCTATCTCAGAATGGTACAGAGAAGGAGATCTGGGGGACTTAGTTTTAACAAAGCCAGCTGGACACAGCACAAAATGCACTGTCAACAAAATAGATTTCAAGTTAAGAAATATTACCAGAGCTCATGAGGAATATTTCATAATAATAAAGGGGTCAATTCTTCACAAATTTCTAAATGTGTATGCACCTGATTCAAACACTATAAAATATGTGATGAAAAAATGGATAGAAATTAAATCCACAATCATAATCAGAGTTTTAAACATTCATTCTTCTGTAATTGATAACAGGTAGACCAAAAGGAAAAAAAATCTATAAGGCTAAAGAAGACTTGAAACACAGAGAGATTTACAGGACATTACCCCCAACAACTAAAGAATATACATATATACAATATATTCTTTTCAAGGTTACATGGAATATTCACTAAGATAGACTATCAGGTATGTCATAAAATGAGTCTCAAAAATATCTTATGGATTTTAGTCAGACTATGGGCTGAATACAGTGGCTCACATCTGTAAACCTAGTACTTTGGGGGGCCATTTTAGGAAGATCTCTTGAGTCTA
Source organism: Galagoides demidoff (assembly GCA_963574575.1). Classification (NCBI taxonomy): domain Eukaryota; kingdom Metazoa; phylum Chordata; class Mammalia; order Primates; family Galagidae; genus Galagoides; species Galagoides demidoff. The sequence goes on from CAUYQV010186328.1 coordinate 1,141, forward strand.
GGAGTTAGAGGATGCCGTCAGCTATGACAGTGACACTACACTCCAGTCTAGGCTACAGAGTGAAGCCCTGTTTCTAAATTAATTAATGAAACCCAACAATTTTAAAATATGAAAAATATCCAAATATTTTGAAATTAAGCAACATTTTTCAAAAAAGCCTATGAGTTAAAGCAAAAGTTACACGGAAAATTAGGAACTACTTTCAAGTGGATGCTGGTAAGCCACAGTGATCAGATGCAGCTGAAGTCCTTGAAGGAGCATTTCTCTCTCTACCTTAGGAAAAAATACAGAAATAAACTTCATGTCCTGTCTGAGTTGCCACCTTAAGAAGCTAGGAAAAGAAGAGGGAAGGATAGGAGCTGAAATAAGTAAAATCGGAAATGATGAAACAATAAAGAAAAACAGAAGGCTATTCTTCAAAAAGATTAATAAACTTGACAAGAGCCAGAGCTGAGCAAAAACAAAGAGAGCATGGGGGGAGCTCAATTAGCAGTAGGAGGAAATACCACCACAGATCCTAAGGTACTACAATATCTCTTTGTACCTTATTGTTAGGGATATATCGTGAAAAACACATAGGCCAATAAGACTTACAACTTAGCTGAACAATTGTAAAGCAAATTGTCAAAACTGATATAAAAAAAACACGGAGCAAACTGCTTCAGGTTTTCTAGGTTGACAACGTTCTTGGGTGGGTAAAGGATTGAGACCACGTGGGAGAGGCTCTAGAGGGCAGGAAAGTCGGTGTGCAAATCCTGAAATGGAAAATAAATGCCCAGCCTCATCCCCAACCCCTGCTTTCCCCTCCCTGCCTCCTTTCTCTTCCTCTCCTCCTTTCTTAGGGTGACCAGTCGTGGAGGGACAGTCCTGATTTTTAACACTTTGTCCCGCCTCCCCCGGCGTTTTAAAAAAGTCTCAATTTTTGGAAAGAAGGCACGAACGGGCGGGAGAACAATAAGGGAATATAGATTTTTGGCTGCCATGTGGCTATTTCACCAGGATATGAGTTTTATATTATTTTTGTTAATTTTATAATGTTAAACTATAATAATAACAAATAATTGTTGAGAAGTGATTATCGAGAACTGCTTATCAAAGTTTTCATTGTTGTCAGGCCCCGCCCCTGCCCCGCTCCCCGTCAATGGTGTCCCGCTTTACCAATGTTAAAATCTGGTCACCTTATCCTTTCCCCCTCAGCTGCCTTCCATGGGCACTCGCCCACTTCTCTTCTTAGACTTTCCAAAGTGAGCCACTCCGAAGCAGTTGTATTTTTCAATCCTTTATTACTATGGAAAGTTCCAAAATTGAAAAATTAAAGATGCTGTTGAGCGTCTGAAGAACATTTTCACTAGGTACGAAGATTCTTCAAAAATCCTCACCTAAATTTTTCTATGAGTAGAAGAGAATAGAAATAAAGTTTTCAAGACCTTTTCCTCCGACTGTGTCCTCTTGGAACAGAGTCCGGGTAGGACGAAAGAGGAGCCGCGCGGTGGGACGTTGTCTCCAGAGCGGTCCAGCGACCCGAGACCCTGCAAGTCCCCTGCCCGGACCTCGAGCTTGGGGTTTAGGAAGAGGTGCCAAGTTTAAGACAATCGCGGCCCCTGCTGGCCGCTACGGAGACGCGAACGCTCAAGATCATGGCAGCTGCAGAAAGCATGGGATGATAAAATGAAATGCGCCCAACTTGCTTAAACCCACGACCCGGAAATTTAGTCTCACCATCCCATGACTGCGCTAAGAAACGGGATTTCTTATTTAAATTATTTCTGTCCGTAAGAAAATAGGACAATAGGTCCTGGGGTGAAAGAAGCCTCCGAGTCTAGGATTCGGGGCGGCAGCCCTGCGAGGGGATTGGACGCTTCTCCCCGAGGCCGAGGGACCCGCTGAGCAGAAGGAGGACCTGCAGGTGGCTGGGCCCCCAGGAGGGCTCTCGGAGGACCCGGACGCCCCAGGCTCGGTGACCCCGCCTCCAGGTGGCGGTAGTTCTTGTGTAGACCCGTCACTATAGGAACCAGGTTTTGGGGATGCTGATTCCCAAGGAGGGAAGATGAGAGCGCGGGGAGACGTGTCGCGGGGACCTTCCTTCTCGAGACTGAAACCTTCTCCCAGAACCGCCATGTAAGGGGAGGAGGAAGCGGAAATCCCCTTCCATTTAAGGAGTAAAAGGATTTTTTAAAAGCTAGGTTCCACCGAGATTTGAACTCGGATCGCTGGATTCAGAGTCCAGAGTGCTCACCATTACACCATGGAACCACGGGAAATACAACGTTCTGACTCACTGAAGGTGTACAAATCCTTTCTCAGGCCCCAGGGTTCTGCAGATTTCCTTTCTCAGTCTCTCTTTTTGTCAGATTTGGGGAAACTGCCATCAGAGAAGTCGCCCTGGACTCCGGTTCTCTCTACCTGTCTCATTGGGCCTGTGTCTCTGAGAATAAGAGTAACTTTCTTTTAGGGGCAGGGAAAAGCTTTTGGAGTCTCCACCAAACCCACCTGCTGAGTCTCCTGCCCTGACATAGAAATCCTACTACAACGGGAGTTGAACCTTGCTGGGATTTCTGGTCCTTCCCCCCGCCCCCCCACTTCTCTGCTACCCAAATTCCTCCTCATCCTTATGCTTCTCCCCACTCCTTGCCCTCTCCGCAGCGCGGGCTATCGGAACACTGGGAAGGCTGCCGCAGTCCGGAGAGATGGAGGGGGACGCCGCTCACCAACCCGAGAGGCACAGCTGCTGCCCTGACCAGGACCCTGTAGGGGGTCTTTGCGGGTGGCCCCGGATGAGCGGGGGGCGGGGGCGGGGGCGCAGCCAGTCCTCTAGGCCAGGGCAACACCGGGCTCAGGCCACAATCCCGGAGCTGGGACCCCAAAGTGAAGAATCTCGGGTTCGATGGGCTCACCGCTATCCAGGCATTTGGCAAGGTTCTTTACTGCCCTGAGCCCCTTCACGGCTACTTCGGGTACAGGCGCACGGTGCGTGGGGCCGCATAAGCTGAGGAAGGAAGGCTGAACGATACTCGCGACCTTGACATTAAAAGTCCAACAAACGACCGACTGAGATGGAGTAGGAAGAAAAAAGCATGCTCCTCTCTCCTGGATACAAGTAGGCATTGAGAAAGCAACTATCTGGCGTTTTAGGATTCAGAAAGTGGATGTCTCTCAAATACGGGACTGGGGATCATTGCTAAGCCGAAGACAGACTAATGAGTCATAGAACCTCCAGCCTTCCGCGGCTAGCCCTCTGGCCTCTGCCCAGGCTCCGCCCAAGGTCTTGCACCGCAGCCTGTGCAAACCCAACAGCAGAGCGTACACATGCACAGCTCTCCAGCAGAGGATGGGGTGTTCGACTCTGCCGGAGTGGGAGTGGAGGAAAGGTTTTGGCTCTTAGACTGAGTTACATTAGTCAGATTCAGTGGAGAATTACAAATGAGCCACTGCTGTGGTTTATATAAAGTTAACAGGGGTTGCCTCTAGGGAAGTTAATGTGGAGGAGGGGAATGTTTTCCTATGTATTCCTTTATGCTGTGAGTAATTTACAAAGAGTGTCCCTTGAATTAAAAAAAAAAAAGAAGAAGAAGAAAATGATGAATCAGATGCCAGTGGGGAAGCAATTTGATAAAGAAGGGAAAAGGAGAACGTCTTTGGGGGGAAACTCAGAGGGAGTCAGCGTCTGAGAAGGTCCCAAGGAATGAATGAAGATCCTGGAGCTTCGCAAAGCCATTTGGTGGAGCACAGTAAGACCGCGTGGCCACTAACGCTCCTCCTACGGGGGAGTTCCTCTGGAATCCGTCCCCGCCTTCTTCTCTAAATGGCTCTCAAAAGTACTTTCCTCTTCCTAAGAAAGGTCTGAACTTATGGAATGAGGGATTGATCCCATGGGATCATGATTTCATAATAACTGGGGACTATTTCTCATATTTAAGAATGACCTGGTCGTACATACACAACATGGAGTACTTTGGAGTCATAAATATGAGGAATATCTGTGGAGTTATGTCCAGGATATGTTGTTTGTTTCTTTTTTAGTGTGAAAAAAAATTTTAAAAAGCAAGGTACAAAAGAGTGCATTCAGGAAAAGAAAAAATAGATATGCTTGTTTTACAGGAAAGATAGGCTAGAAAATGATGAAAATATTTTTATCTAGGGGTGCATAGGAATGGATTCTAAGACATAGAAATGGAAGAGACTTTTCTAAGTAAATATAATTTTTTTTTATTTTTTGAACCATGTCAATGTTTTATATATTCTAAAAAAAAAAGAATGAAAAAGCTAACCTTAAAAGTGAAAAAAAAACAGAATGAATGAATTTACATATCAAATAATATTATAACCACATAGCATATAATTAATTCAAGTTAATTCTAGTTTGAAAGCAGTGCTTGTCTGTATACTTGCAGTGGGATATATCCTGAGGATATCGTGAACTTACCTAGTAGTTTTATTGGTAGTAGTGGATTTGGTATGATTATTCTGAAGCTGTTTTGTATATATTATAAGATGGAACAAAATAGTAACTATATTGGTTTGTTAGGAGTCAAGGTTATCAACTTGAGAGAAGACAAAAATATGACATGGAAAAAGTTGAGGAAGAACCATGTGGGTTGGACTGGAATTGGAGATATTTGTATTAACTCACAATACTCACTGATAGAACCAGGGAACAATGGGTCAGTAGATGTGCTTGAAGCAGACAGCTGCAATGAGCATAAACAGTGCTCACAACCTGGCTTCTGAATACCATTTCTCACTAAAAGAAAATAGAATTTCTTCTAAAAATGCCTGACTGAGAAAATAAAAGATAAGTCTGGAACATCTTGTTGTGCCCGAAGACTAATAAGAATGTGTCAAAAGGTAACAGAAGCCAAGTTGAGGAGGTCCCCCTAGTCAAATAAACCATTGGAGCATATCTATATTTGGTTATAACCTATTAAATAAGAAAAGAGTTCATATAATGCATGTTATATACACACAGTGAAGAAAGGAAGTTGTACCTTATAGGAGAATAGCAGCTAGTAAGTGTGGGAGGAAAAACAAGATTATTTCTATTAGAGAATCCAGGATTACAAAAAATGTTTAGGTTTTCATTTATTCCAGGGGACCAGAACTAGCCAGGGTGATCCTGCTCTTTTTTGCCTTCCGTTTTCAATGTTTTTATTTTCTTGACTGCTGGGTATGGTTTGAATGCTCATTTATAGTGATGGCAGGGCAAAATGTCAGTTTTATTACCCTAGTTCCTCCCTATAGTCAGATTTCCACTTCATTCACCTAAGTGTTTAGCAATTTTCTGATTTAGTATAATTATCTTGAATTTTTTATTGGACAAGTTATATTCATATGGCTATAAAAAGAATTACTGCATATAAACATCCTTGTTAATTATTAGTTAACATAATTATATACTAATACCTAAGACTTCTTTTTGGAAGCGTTGATAAGCTTCTAGGGTTGTAATTTACTTCTGGGGGTACAAGCAGTATTTTGTTCTCTGATCAGCTTTACTGAGATCAGACACTCATAACCATCCATATCTCCTCTACCAGGATTTATCTGCTGTATCCAAAACAGTGTGGCTTCTCCTTCTCCTAGGTTCTCACAGTCACCAATGTTGCTGACTAAGAGGAAGGGACTCCTTTTACTACTTGTGAGTCTGGGAGCCCATAAACCAGTTATTTTCAACTGGCGTGCCATGAGATCTTAGGTATGCCATGAAAATTTCTAAAGATCATAAATTATTTTGAAAGAAGTATTATTATATTATATTCTTTTTTTTTTTTGATCAACGTCATTTAAGTGTGCTGAGGACGTTTAACTATAGGTTCAAGTGTGCGGTGAGATAACAAAAGGTTGAAAAACACTGCCATAAGCCATATACTAGGAAAGTGGCCGTTTTCCTGAGCCGACTCTGTAAGCATCATTTCTGTAGGTGAAACATGGTTCCTATTCCTTAACAGTGTGCTTGGTGACCAAATTAAACAAGATTTGTGGCATACTCATGGTTATAATATGATACATGGGTCACTATGAAAGTTTTGAGACAGACTGTGCTGTGGTCTGTTATTTTACTTCCAAGAAACACAGTCAGCAGTGTCCTTTCTGATTTCACCTTGCAACTTTCAACTTGCTCAGCTTATCAGTGTTGCTGGGAAGGTGTCATTTGTTTACATCTGCACAGAGTTTGTCTCTCAAAATTTTTGTAATGAGCTACATGTATCTTACAGTTGGGTTTGATATCATCCATGCTGGGGGGGAATACAAATAAACAGTGTTAAAATGTTCTCTCTCTCTCTCTCCCACACACAGACATTTGCCTCATTATCAGAGATTTAGTATGAATAGCACTGGACATTTAGTAAGCTATAGGTCAATAAGTTCATTTGTGCAGTTGGGACATCTAATGTGCAACCATAGACTGGATGATCCACAATATCTTCAACTGGTTTAAGAGAGTATTTTGTTTCTTAGCTCAACTTGCAAACTGACATGTTCAGTTTATTTAACTAGCTTCTCAATGAACATATTCCATGCTGTTCTTTTCATTTGTGCTTGTTTTTGGATTTAAAGCAATATGACACTCAAAGTTCTCGTATTTCTGTTAAACTTTTTTAATACCTGCACAAAATACTTTCCTGAAAATTCAAAATTTTCAAGTCTACTTTGGTTATAGTAACTTCATCATCCTGCTGACCATGTCCCTAGGTCTGATGGTATGTGTCGTGTGAATTACTTACCACAAGCTCTGATAAACAAGGCTTCTTTTGTACTGTGTTGATTGGTACAAAGTTCTGCAAGTTCATACCACACTCTTACTCCCCAACAAATTATTCTAAATATTCATATAAATCCTGAAAAGTTTCCACATTTCCTCTGGAGCTTTTTGAATATAAATATTACATTTTCTTGCAGTATTATCAATGGTATCTTCTTGTAGAAATTGTCCACATATATGCTCTATAGCATCTTTATATGGTCTTGTGGATTCAGATTTTGCATTATTGTTTTACTGCCAGGAATATTCAACTCCTGGCAGTAAAACAGTGCCAAAGCATGCTGACCATAGCCTACAGCTGCAATCTTCACCTATTCAGATATTACCCCCAAATCATCTCCAAGGGGTCAGGCGCAGTGGCCCACACCTATAATCCCAGCACTCTGGGAGGCCAAGATTAGTGGATTGCTTGAGCTCAGGAGTTTGAGACCAGCCTGAGCAAGAGAAAAACTCCTTCTCTACTAAAAATAGAAAAACTAGCTGGGCATTGTGGTTGGCATCTGTAGATCCAGCTATTTGAGAGGCTGAGGCAAGAGGATCACCTGAGCCCAAGAGACTGAAGTTGCTGTGAGCTCTGATGATGCCACAGCACTGTACCCAGGGTGACAGAGGGAGACTCTGTCTCAAAAAAACCCCAACCTCCTCCAAGCATAGAAGCATATTTATTAATTAACTCTTCAATTTGTACAATTTGATCACTCTACAGGATTTACCTTTTTTCCTTTTTCTACTTATATTTCTCAAGTGTAAAGTTTTGAGACTTTTGTAAAGTGTTGAGACCTTTGACATTTTCCTGGAACCTATAGTCAGCCAAGTGAGAGGGTGAGGCATCCCATTTATTCTTTAGCAGTGCCAAAGACCAGTTATTGATAAGTTGATCATTATGAAGACGACTTCTTGTTGGTGCACACATTGGGGATGAGTATACTTCTAATTTCTGCCCCATTATTTCGCACCTGACATGAATCATTTAAACTTCGCCAAATCTGGGAATACAAACTAATGCAGCCCCTTTGAAAAGAAGTATGAAGAATCCTAAAAGAAGTCAAAATAGACCTTCCATTTGATCCTGTAATCCCATTACTATGCATCTACCCAGAAGAAAAAAAATCATTTTATCATAAAGACATTTGCACTAGATGGTTTATCACAGCTCAATTTACAATCACCAAGATGTGGAAATGACCCAAGTGCCTATGAACCAATGAATGAATTAATAAACTGTAGTACATGTATATCATGGAATACTATTCAACCATAAAAAGATAGCGCCTTTTACATCTTTTATATTAACCTGGATAGAGTTTAAGAACATTTTCCTTAGTAAAGTATCACAAGAATGGAAAAGCAAGTATCCAATATACTAATACTAAATGAACCCAGTAGATGAACTGATGAATGAATAATATTCCATGGTACACATATACCACAGCTTGTTAATCCATTCCTGGGTTGGTGGGCATTTAGGTTGTTTCCAAATCCTGGTGACTGTAAAGTGAGCTTCAGTGGGCAATCTAGTGCAAATGTCCTTATGATAAAATGATTTTTTTTTTCCTTCTGGGTAGATACCTAGTAATGGGATTGCAGGATCAAATGGGAGGTCTAATTTGAGTTCTTTGAGGATTCTCCATACTTCCTTCCAAAAAGATTGTATTTGTTCCCAGTCTCACATCATTTTTTTCATATTGTTATTATCAATGACAGTCCTTTTATCTTTAATCATCACAAAATGGTTTGCCCTGTTTAAGTGCTAAATAAACTAAAGTGTGTATAAATTGGGTGGAGATATTTTAGGCAAGGACAATGAAGTTTTTGCTTCCACATTTGAGCCTACAATTAAACCATATCAGGATATCATGATGGATTGTTTTCTTTATTTCCCTGAGTTGCTGACCTGAAACACTGATTTTTGTAATCTTACCCATGGCCTTGAGAATCTCTGACAATGCAAAATATAGAATCTCCCTTATGCATAGCCCCATCTGTGATTGGGCTTTGCTTTCTATAGTCTGTGTATAAAAATAGTGGGTTTTTTAAAACATGAAATTATCATATTGAATACCTTTTCTCAAAATATACATGGCCCTTTCCCTCTTCCACTCCAATGTTGTTTCAAAACTTGTGTCCTCTTTCCCCATGTTGAGAAACCCTGCCCTATTTATTCTGTCCCCAATCCCATTTCAAAGCATTTTTCTCTGATGTTTCACCAGTCACTCTGCTCCAAGTTCCAAAACTGTAGAATCTAGAAAGCCCCATTTGGGGCACTCAGCCAATTGCTGATCATGCAGATGATTCTTCAGATTTTGAACTATTTATTTTGCTTCTTTTAATTCAATGGTTGTATAAGAATCACTTAGGGAATTTGTGGAAGGGAAGTTTCCTGTACCTTATCCCTTTGCCCAGAGATTCTCAAGTACCCCATGTGATTTGGGTGCAAGTGGTCCCTAGATTTGCAACTAGTACCCCCAAGGATTGGAAAATGAAGAATTCATATTAATTGAATTATTCCTCAGACATTTAGCTGACTAGTCCATTTTTCTCTCATGCATATACTTTAAATCAGCTAAAAGTTCTATATGTAATATTATATTCTCCATTTTGCACCGTGTGATAATGAGGCTAAAAGAGATTAAAGAAATGGTCTATTATTGCATATTTAGTTAAGTGATAAATCTGGTGTTCAAATATGTCTTTCAGGAATTCTTTGTTTTTTCAAATTCATGGTTTTATTGCTTCAATCCAGCCCCAGTAAGGGTTTGGTAGGGAAGATTCTTGGAATTAAGAAATATCAGTAAAAGTTAGTTGTTTACAGTTACTTTTATTCACTCATCATTGCTGAATATTGTATGTGGCAGGGACTTGATTAAACTCTGGGGACATGGGGTGAATAAGACACTCTATTTACATGAAGATTATCTTCTAGAACAGTCAAACATTACACTGATAATTACTATATACACTGTAATTATTCCATGTTCCTGGTTCTAATTTTATCTGCCAGAAATCAAAAGCTAAGTATAAATGTAGACCTATAGGATTCGTGATAATTTACTCTTCACAGGCCCCGCAGTGTGAGACGGTGTGGCAAGTGCAAAGAGCACTGAACTGGGCATCCTGAGGCTTCCAGATTTATATTGATAGCTCTGCCACCAACAAACTGTGGGGGGCTCTCACAACTTTCCTATTCTTTGCAAGTCTCAATTTCCACATCCATAAAATTAAGCTATTGTCTTTATTTCTTCCAGCTTTCCAAGGTTCTTACAGAGGAACAACTCTGCCATAGTGCCCTGGTGACCATGGACATAGTCACATTGGCCATGTAGTCAAAGGCTTCAACTGTAGCTAATCTGAGTCTTGGAACAATAGGTTTTAATTCTCTGGAACACCGGAGGCTTGTGAAAAGTTACTTTGAAGAGCCCACTTACCTCCTCATTTCCCCTGATAACCTGTCAGGAAATAAATCATCAACACCTACCAAGTTCTGATAAGAAATATTCTGCTTTCTTCCTGGCCCCCTCAAGGTGGGGTTGAGACCATAAAACCATTTAGCTGCGGTGCAAAATTTGCTCCTCAGCAATGGGTCTCACACCACTTGCATCCCTGTCACCCTCTATGTGGGTTACACACTGAATCTGAAAGTGTCTCATTATCTTTTTACTGACTGAATTGGTCAGGCACTGGCCTCACGTTGCCTTGTGCTTGACAGTTTCTTCCTGCTCTAGTATTCTCTCAGCCTGTGATGAACTGGTATGTTCATCAAAGGGGCTCTTAGGAACTGCAGCCAAGACCAGACCTTAGTCCCTGGTGTATGTCTTTGCTAAGTAAACACTGTGTGTAGTCTGTCCTCTTGAGAACACATAGCTGTTAATGGAATTAGAGCGGGAGAACCTGTAGAAAGATGAAGGAACAGTAGAATATTCAGGTTAGGATCAGAAAGCTTAAGGGGAAATTGAGAAATGCCTATAGAAACATCCAGCTCCTTAAGTAGTAGCCTGAACTGAGCAATGAGAACTGGGAGAGTAACTTACCCACAGCAGACCTGTCAATCTGCCCAAGGATATTCACCGGATAGACCCAGGGATGATGGCTGGTTCATGCTTCTGGGATACATCAGTTCCAAGATTCTTCCCTGTACCCCAGAGCCTACCAAACAACAGTTGGATTAGCAAGAATAAAAGATGTTTAAGGAAGTGTTGGAGAATTTCCCTTAATAGTTCTCCTTTTTATTTTTTATTTATTTATTTTTTGAGACAGAGTCTCACTCTGTCACCCTGGGTACAGTGCAGTGGCGTCATAGCTCATAGTAACCTCAAACTCCTGGGCTCAAGATCCTTCTTGCTTTAACCTCCCAAGTAGCTGAGACTATAGGCACTCACCACACCTGGCTACTTTTTCTATTTTTAATAGAGATGGGATCTCACTCCTGCTCAGGCTGGTCTCCAACTGCTGAGCTCAAGCGATCCACCTACCTCTGCCTCCCAGAGAGGTAGGGTTACAGGCGTGAGCCACTGCACCTGGCCATAGTTCTCCTTTTTAGAATACCTAAGAAAAAAGGACCATTGCATCTAAAGAAATAGTGATAATTATATTCTTCTTTACTTTTGGTTTATAAAGTGTTTTTATACATTACGTCATGAATATTCATTCAACCATTAGTTTTCCTGATATCTTGCTTAGCACTGTAGATACAAAGGTCAGTGAATAAAATCTCCTTTAGAAGCTCAAGCTTGTAGGAAATGCTCAAAAACAAGTACTTTGGTCAGAATGTGGTAACTGAGGGAGGGTAATCATTGAGACCACACCTATGCTGCATCTTACAAGGGTACATGTGAAATTTACTAAATGTAGAATATAAATGTCTTAATACAATAACTAAGAGGGTGCCGTGAGGGCTATGTTAACCAGTTTGATGAAAATATTTCAGAGTGTATATAAAACCAGCACATTGTACCCCATGATTGCATTAATGTACACAGATATGATTTAATTTTTAAAAAATGTAGTAACTGTCCTAACCTCTGGATGCTTGACTTAAAGGACTTTGAAAATGTTTGCTTTCAGTTAACTGAGTCTATCTATGTATGAAAACAGCAATATCGGCTCAGCGCCTGTGGCTCAAGTGGCTAAGGTGCCAGCTACATACACCTAAGGTGGCAGGTTCGAATCCAGCCCGGCCCGCCAAACAACAATGACAGCTGCAACCAAAACATAGCTGGGCATTGTGGCGGGTGCCTGTGGTCCCAGCTACTTGGGAGGCTGAAGCAGGAAACTCACTTGAGCCCAGGAGTTGGAGGTTGCTGTGAGCTGTGATGTCACAGCACTCTACGCAGGGGGACAGCTTGAGGCTCTGTCTCAAAAAAAAAAAAAAAGAAAGAAAGAAAGAAAATAAAAGAAAAAGAAAACAGTAGTATCTCATCTTGCTGGAAGAAAATTGATATAGCTAAAGAAAGTTATCTCTTTTCCTGTGTGAGTCCAAGAATCCAACACTCTTTGAATCTGATATTACTGTTTTCCATATGGATTAGGGCAGTGTTTTTCACTTTTTTATGTCACAGCATACTTGGATCTATAGTTAAACTTCCATAGCACATTTAAATTATGTTGGTCAAAAAAGAGAATATACTTACTATGCTTTGAATTTTTTTTTTTTTTTTGGCTGGGGCTGGGTTTGAACCCACCACCTCTGGCATATGGGGCCAGCACCCTACTCCACTGAGCCACAGATGCTGCCTGCTTTGAACTTTTTTTGAAAATAATTAATGATCTTTAATAATTTTCACAGCACACTTAAGATCCTCTCACAACACACTTGTTGAAAATCACTGGATTAAAAATAGGCATTGTGGCTGGCACCGGTAGTCTCAGCTACTCAGGAGGTTGAGACAGGAGAATTGTCTAAGCCCAGGAGTTGGAGGTTGCTATGAGCTGTGATAACATGGCACTCTACTGAAGGGGACAAAGTGAGACTCTGTCTCCAAAAAAAAAAGAAAAAAGAAAGAAAGAAAGAAAAGAAAAGAAAAAGAAAAAGAAAATCACTGGGTTAAGGTAAGTACTGCTGAGTCTGAGAAAATATTTCCAGGAAATAATATACTCTATAATACCTCCTCTATCTTTCCCTGAGCATATATGTGAAGTTTATACAAAAGCATTCAAATTAAACAAAAACCTTTGTGTTCTCATGAACAGGATTTTTTCTTACCTAGTGTGACAATCTTAATCTTTTTCTTTTTTTTTTTTTTTTTTGCATATTGACCTGAAAAAATGAGTCACACCCTGTATAAAGGTGATAATTATTGAACAGTGATGGCGACCCTTTCCTCTTATTGGAGTAACTGGTTTAAGAGTTAAGAAACAGTCCTTAGTTTACTCTAGCAGCCTTCAGGCACATGGACCAGTAGAT
>CAUYQV010186333.1:0-20628 GCA_963574575.1 Galagoides demidoff
TCTTATTCTGTTATCCAGGCTAGAGTGCTGTGGCATCATCATAGCTCACAGGAACTTCACACTCTTGAGCTTGAGCAATCCTCTTGTCTCAGCCTCCTGAGTAGCTCGGGGCTACAAGTACCCACCACAATACCTGGCTAGTTTTTCTATTTTTAGTGGAGAGGGGACTCACTCTTGCCCAGGCTGGTCTCAGGTCCTGAGCCATAAGCAATCCACCTGCCACAGTTTCCCAGAGTACTAGGATTATAGGCATGAGCCAGTGTCCAGCCCCAAATGTAAAGTCTTAAAACATATTTTCAAAGGTTCCAAACTGAATTATCAAAGTGTGAATTTTAGCAGCTTTTTTTGCCAGCATTCTTCAACTTCCTTAGAAATGAGGACATTTTTCTGAAAGAAGAAAAGAGAAAGGGTTCTGCCCTTGGGGGTAGCCCTCGGACAGGAGGAAAGGCATAATTTCCACATCATGTGGACTGTAGGAAATGCTATCAAGAGGATAGCTACTGGTCCACCTTAACCCCTAAATTCCTGATGGCTGCACTGAATACACACATGTCACCGGGCCACTATGGGGAGTTACAGATAAGGAGCCTATTCTCATTATTCCCAAGTTTAAAGAACCAGAGAAGTTTCCAAAGCTGTATGAATGCTATTTCAGGTAAATTAGGGTTTTAATAAGCTCCTTTTGCTATATGCAATAATAAACTCATTTTGAATGTTAAACTGGTCTTCCAAGATTGGGAGACTTTAGTTGCCAGAAAAAAAAAAAAAGATGATGAAGCATAGCCTGGTAAAGGAGAAACCTACAAGGAACATTCAGACCATATTGACTTCATCCTGACTAATCAGCTGGATGAGCTCGAGGAAGACATGATTCTAGGTCCAGGGGCCTGGTCTGTAAAAAGAGGGAATTGAACAAACTCATCTCTCAAGTTTGGTATGGATTAATATATCCAAGGTCTGTAGTTTATAATAAAGTCTATTATAAACTTTATACTGTAGTATAACAGACTTATACTGTGTTTTATACCGTGGTTGGAATAAGGGAGCCCAGATTATACTGCATTAAGGTTTGTTCACATGGTCATCCTGAATGCGGCCCTAAACAGATGTTTTACTAGAACCAAAAGCTACACAAACTAAAATTTCAACCCTTCCTTGAAAATATTCTCATTTTTATCCATTTATAAATCCCTGGGCAAAGAAACTAATGGGGGAGCAAGGTGTCCCCTCTGAAGAAATGGTCTACCTGATTTAAGGCGAGTAGATGGAGTGCATCACAATTTTATTACCTCCCTCCCTTATTTACTAACAGAGTAATTATTAAAAGAAAACATAATTTCACGATGACTCTATTTGCCTCATTACTTGGGACTTTATAACTTAATGGGTTGTGTTTTTCCATGGTTCATTTTCACCCCTGTTTAGAGTCCTACTGCAATGGGCCATGCTCCAAACCTCAGTTTTATAGATAGGGAAGGGAAAGGGCATTTCCTCATGTGTAAACATGGGGTCATCCGGGGTCACTTCAGGAGAGCAAAACCGCAACACAGCAAAACCTGAACAGAGATGCATCCCCCCAGTTCTCCTCAGACCAGAGACTTCCAGACTTTGATACATACCAATCCAGCCCCAGTCCTTGCCAAAGTAAGTGCAATAAAAATACAGCCATGAAGGGCCAAGCCCGATGCCTCACTCACACTGGGCGAGCGAGCAGCAACAGAGACACAGAGCCCCAGGCCAAAGGCAGCCCAGACACCTGCAGTGAGGCCGCAGAACACACAGAGGACTGGAAAGGCCTCTGAGAACATCCCTTTTCTACCCTCCTATCTTCATTCTAGATGGGGGATAATTACCCTGCGCTCAGGAAAGTTCAGCCTCTGACCTGTGTCACTTAACATAGGGCTGGCATATTCCTAAAGGGCTCTTGGGGTGACCCAGTCCTTACTGTGTCCTGCCAAAAGAAGACCAGAGCTAGAAGATTCTAGTTTTGTCCCATTTTATCTGCTTTGATTTGGTCCTCACAGGCGTGTGTTTTTAGGAGGAAAAATGAGTATGTCTATAAAAAAACTTGGGTCCTTTTACCTCTCAAGCTGAAAGCCGGTGGGAGCTGCAGGGAAGGAAAGCTATGGTATCATGTGGAAGCAGAGCCAGAGTGTGGTGGGCGCCAACCCTGTTGGTTTTTGAAAATTATTTATAACTGAGTCTCTACTACACTTCATTTCATCTCATTCTGCTCTCTGTGGAAATAGCTTAAATGAATAGTCATGAAGTACTCTTCCCCATTCCTGAACTCTCACAACAAATCAGTTTTACAGGAGAAATCCCGATTCCCAGTTCCAGCAGCTCTCATAGATGGCTGTCCTTCGGTGATGTGGATGTATTTGACATATGCTACGAGTGATGAAAAAGGTGTTTCCCTTGCAGGGGCCACGAGCACAAAGCATGGGGCTTGGCCTACCACATATCGAGAGTCCACGGAAAATTCTCTCTCAATTTGCAGACTCCTGAGGCACAGTCATAGCTTCTAGACCAATCTTCTCCTAAATAGTGTCCAGCAGCTACGTGAGGGGCCCATGAAAGAGTCAGTGACTTGGTGTCACAATTCTGGCCCTGTCACGTGTCTGTTGTGCATGTGACTCAGAGAGACACCTCTTGACATTTCTGCTCCGTTTTTTATACAATAAAGATTAATAGTAAACATGGCCCTTAGAAAGCTATTATGAAATTCTTGGCTGGTAAAGCGCAAAATTTTAGAACAAGTTTCTTTGTCTTTCTCTGTCCTCTCAACCCTGTCCTACAATCTTTTCCTATGGAAGACTAGTAGAGAGAAAATAAACATGGACTGTTCCAGAATGGCTTCCACTCAGATGTGGCATAGTAAGTTAAAATCCTCCAATACCTAAAAAATACACCCTCTTTGCTCTACCTACCCTTGAACCATCCATCAAAAGGTTGATGAAATGTGATAGCATCTGCTCTTACAAACTAGCAAATTCATTTTCATTACTAAAGGGTAATTTCTTTCTGACTCAATGGTTAACTCCTTTCTAAGATAAGAAAGCTGACGAAAACGAAAACAGAGCAGTTTTCCCAAGACCTCAGACCCTTCTCAGCAGCCAAGACGGGCTTGCTGGCTCTCAGATGCACACTCAGGCTTGTGCCAGTGAAAGCACGTGAGCATGCGGCATGAGTGCACACACACGCACACACACAGACACCTTTCCTACCTCATCAAATCCCATCTTGTCTGGATATTTAGGGACAACTGAGACAAACTGGGAGGGTTCCATTGGAGGACGGTCAACTGGAAGACACAAGAAACATGCAGGGTGCTTGGTTAGTGAAAGGATCAGAAAACAGAATTCCATCTGCACATCTGAGCAGTAGGGCTGGAATACAACCTAGAAATACAGGGCAGGGGATAACTACCCAACAGTTCCCCAGGGCCGAGCGGTTACAAGAGAACCCTGACAGGCAGGTGCGTGTTTACATGAAGACGGCCATATTTGCTCTGTTTCCCTTAAGACTTATTCTAAGAGTGCTGAGGAGGCAGTTTAGGGTCATGGTTAAGAGGGAGGGCTCCAGAGTCAGATGATCTGTGTCCAAACCGTGGCCTGAGAAGGCCTAGGAGATTCAGGGGACCTCTGTAAGCCTCTAATTTCTTCATGTGTAAAATTGGGATAATAAAAGTCTATCTCTTATTGTGCTATAAAATTTAAATGAGACATGCTTGCCAAGCACTCGCTGCATTAACATAGTAAATGTTTAAGAACTGAGCTATTACTTACCATGGCCCATGAGTAAAGGGCTCAGAAATAGGCTAGATATTTTTTCCTCCCAAAGAATGCTTTTTTCTATGCATGTAAAATTGTCAAAGTTTGGGACTATTTTTATCCTATCCAGTTAAGGTTTAGCTATGGGTGTGCAAAAGATCCTTTGTTTTAACACGATCTTACCTCTGAGGGCTGGCCCACATCCCAGAACTTGGTACAGAGCTAATGGGAGAATTCCAGTTGGGAGGGACATTGAGTCTTAAGTGATAAACGTTTTATTTATTTGATACACTGAAAAAACCTTTTCTTTGCAAACTCTCTATTTTTAAAGGTTGGAAGTAATATTGGTGAGAGAACCTGAGAAGTCCTTGAAGATTTTTTTTAGCACCGTACAAATTCAAAGTACTTGCTTGACTTTCCTTGAAAGGATAATACAAAGAAAACTTAAAATGAGAGCTGGTCACTGGGCTGTTTAAAGAACTATCAGTGACGGCCATTACTGTTGTCACCAATGATCTATTCTCGCCTGTTCCAGGCACATGAGGGGAACACGCTTTTTTACCTTTGAAGTTACTTGTGGTCATGTGACTTTCTGGGGAAGGTTTAAATTGTGCTGCTCAACTCTCCAAACTCCCCTTCGTACCCCATCCCAGCCCGACCACAGGGATTGTGTGCTAATACAGAGAAGCCACGAATTTGAAGCAGCTTGGAATGCTGCGTCAACACACGGAGAGCAGCTGTCCTGGAGAGACAACAGGACAGCGGACTCTGAACAGCAGAAAATAAGCCATTGTTGTACTAAGCCAGTACGATTTTGATATCTCAGCATATGAGATGCTGTGCAAAGAGTATAATCTCTTTAATTTACCCTTCACTAAGCTATTAAAGAGAAACCATGACATCCAGTTTCACTTGTGATCAAACGATGTGAAATTTTAGAAGGTAATGAGGCAAGTTTTCTAAGTCGGACGTAGAGTTGGTCTCATTACTTCAAACTTGACACTTATAACAGTCACATTTCTGTGAGTACACAGTGTGTGAGGTTATTTTTTCCAGTAGCAGCCCAGAATATTTTGGTCCTTTTCTGCCTCACTCTGCTCCTTTTAGTTTCTTTTAAAATCAACAGGGAGAGTTCACTATGTACCGGGTTAGATTTTGAAGACAAAGGAAGTTAATGTACTACCTCCTTATTTATACAACGTGTTGTTTGAGTAGCTGTCTAGCTGTCCCTCCTTGGGCCTTAGACTGGGAGGAGGTTGTATTTTGAGTTCCCCTTTCTAGGCTGCTGGTCTTGTCTGGCACTCACGTGGCCTGTGTGGCTTTAACATTTCAGCCAAAGAGACTGCTTTTAGTCACTTTGCTTCCATCCAGCATAGACAGTCATTGCGTTCACAGTACAAGTGTAGCAAAAAGGCCACACACAAGTGGCTGGCTCACTGCTGAGCAAAAATATCAAAGAAGCAAGCCTGGGTTTTGCCACTGAAGTCAGCACTAAGCCATAGAGGAAAACAGGAAGGGATGCAATCACAGACCTAGGACACTTACTATGGGGGATAAGGGATGTGTGTTTGCTGATATCAGACTGGAGATTTAGGCTTATCCCAGCTTCTCTCTGTGGTCATTTCTGAAACTATCATTCATAAATTTATTTTTGAGATGGGATCTTACTATGTTGTCCAGGGGGGATTTCAAAACTCTGGCCCCAAGTCATCCTCCCATCTCAGTCTCCCAAGTAGCTGAGATTACAGGCCATCATTTATAATTCATCCAGTCTGTCATTAGATCCCTGCCTGTAAATGGTCCCTCCTTGTACCACCACTTGGGACAATGGGCTTCATTGATTCTCAAAGTTTCAAGATCTAGGAATAATAATTATAGCTATTATTACAGAAATCTTATTGCTCACAGAATTCTGGACTGCATACTTGACATATATAATCACATTAATTTAAACTTCACATAGACCATACGATAGGTATGAATGTTCTTCATTAATAAAGAAACAAAGACTTAAATAACTTGCCCCAAGGTCACAGAGCTGATAAGGCTAGTATTTGAACCCAGGTCTGGCTCTTGCACCTGAGCTCTTAAGCCTCTCTCCATACCACTCGCAAAGCTGGTCCTTGGTGCGACTGATGTTTGGCATCTGGACGGCTGGGCGGGGTTCATAGGAGTTCATTTAGCCCGATCATGTCAGGAAAAGTGCTTGAGATACTGCACACATCTGGATCAAATCCTAACACTCCTCTAGCGTGTCCTGGCGCAGGTCCTCACCCACAGTACCTGGGCTGTTTCAATACTTTTTAAAGACCAGTGGCATGCCCTCATTCTCTCCTGTTTTAATTCATTATGCACACTGCAGTCAAAATAATCTTCCCCAAGCACATCTCTGTTCTTGACCGTAACAGTCACTCTCCACAGGATACTTAAGTGCCTTACAACTTGTTAAAGCTTCCACAGTCACCACGTAATTTCAACTTCACTTTTTATTGCTGTTTGTTTTTACAAATGAAGAGACTCAGACTGACCCAGATGTAGACTTACCCAAGGGTAAATACTGAGTGATTGGCAGAGCTGGAACGCAGTATTGGACCTTCTGACTTCAAATCCAATAATCTTAGTAATCTTTACATGATGTTCTAGTGCCACACAGTGCTGACAAAATACTGAGAACAGGCACCTGAGACTTCCTACCACCTCACACTGTGATGGGCAAGACCAACCTCTTCACCTTTCATAACCCATTTATAGCTCTCACCTGTACAAGATCTAGCCTTCTGTTAATCAGCTCCAGAAAGAAGCACATTCCTAATTCTCTGTACAGCTCCTAACTCCTGCATGAGTTAGTACCTGTAAAATGATGGGCACAGTGCTTTTAATGAGTGTTAGTTGTTGTTATAAGCCAACTCCCACCTAACTCAAATTCTTTCATCTGATCTCTACAACTCATAAACTCCTGGGCCATTCCCTTGTAGTAAAGACTCTTGATTCCCTTACACAGATCTTGCCTGATTAGCCCTAATCTTAGATAAACCCAATTGCCCACTTACTCAGGACCAAGAATACTACTTCAGGAGAAACTTATATTGTGTGGATGAAGTCACTTCCAAGTTACAGCCACAGAGGCCAGATTGTCACCTGACATTGCTAAGGGCTGCAACTCTACTGCCAGAGTGGATTTACTTCCCTACTCTCTGAGAGATTTATTTTATGGCTTTGTTCTCCTAAAATCTTTATACTTCATAGAGAATATATCCCAAACCAAATCAGATCTACTTTTTCTTTCCATGTCAAGTCCACAAACCAAAGTGCATGAGTCCCCTACACATCCTGCCATCCCACATGCTGCAGCAGACAAGGCATCCCTGTTTCTACCCAGGACGGCTTCTCTTGGGCTGTAACTCCTCTTGTTTTTTTTAAGGATTTCAGTCTGATAATTACCTTTTCTTCACATCATCAAGGTCTCCTTACAGAACAGAACTTTCTCATTAGTACACAAGCATGCTGTAAAAAACCAATGCAAACAGACAAAACAAACCAAACTGGAAAAATATCTCCCTGAATTCTCCCCCCTCTAACAAGCTTCATTCTATTTCTCCATCCCCATCCCATCAAGATTCCACTTTTTCATCTCCCCGTTGTCTTCTCTTGGTGGACCCACTTGAATGGGCTTGCATTCTCATCCTTGCACTGAAGTGGCCCTTATCAAGGACATCACAGTCCTCTACGGATGGCCAATCCTTTATCCTCATTTTACTTGACTTCTCAGCAGCATCTGGGTCTTTCTTGAAAGGCTTCTCAATTTTCTCCCCATTAGCTCTCTGGCTATTTGTCTTCCCCAGGGATCTGTCCTTTTCTATGTTCTTTCAGTACATGAGTTCATGCTTCAAATATCCTTTTTTATGCTGACAATTCTCAAATGTCCGTCTCTAGCCAGAGTCTCTTCCCTGAACTCCAGACTCCTATGCTCAGATTCCTATCTCCCGAGCTCTCTGTTTAGATGTCGAATAAATATCTTCAGCTTACATAACAAAACTTCCTTCCCTGAATCATCTTCTCTGAACCCCTTCCCATCTCAGTAAATGCTCTATCAGGCCAAAATCTTCGAGTCATTCTTGATTTCTTTCTTTCCCTCATGGACTGCTTCCAGGTCTCTGTAAGCGCTGTTGGCTCTACCACTGAAATATGTCCTCTGTCTATCTCTTCTCATCACCTCCCTGCTGCAGCTCATGCCCCAACCGCCATCATCTCTTACTAGGAGAGAGGCCCTTGTCCCCTACTCTCTGGTATCCACACCACAGCCTGAATGATCTTTCTATACACATAAATCACATTATGCTACCCCTCCCCATGGATTCCCATCACGCTTTGAATAAAACCCAAATTCCCTACAACAACCAGATGTTCTGTGCAATCTGGACACTTCTTCCCCCATGATGTCATCTCTTTCTACCCAACTCCTCATTCTCCACGCCTCAGCCACATTGGCTTTTTGTCCCTGGAACATCCCCAGGCTTTGTCCTAACAGCTTTTATATGTGCTGTTCTTTCTGCATGAACAGTCTCCTCTCAAATATTCATGTGGCTGCTTCCTCGAGGTATTGTCTACCTCTCTCTATTAAGAGCACTGAGGGCAGGGCTTGATGACAGAGCTTCTGCCTGTTTGGCTCACTGCTGCATGCCCAGCATTCTGAACAATCTGTGGAATATAGTATTTGCTGAATAAATGCTTATAGCTTGACTCTGTCTTCCAAAATCTTCACTGACTCCTTTGGATGGACATTTGAGGACAACAACAATGAAGCCACCCTACCCTCTCAAACTTTGCTTTTTTCTACTCTTTTCAGCCAGCTCTCTTCCAGAGTGAGAATGCTTTGGTTTTTACTCAGTCTTTTCCCTCCACCTGTGGTGTCCTCACCATACCACTTCTCTTATTTAAATTCCACACTTCTATCCAAGCTCAGCTTAGGAACCGTCAGGCCTTGAAGCACTCCTGGATCACAGGCCATGACACTCTCTCTCTATTCTAATTCCTGTTGTCCTTATATCTGCTCCATTTCCAAAACACTTTACTTCATTTTTGGTGCCTTTCTTATGTCTGCCCTGTCTTTCTTCCCAGTTAATCTGTAAATACCTGAAAACAGAAAATTTGTTATAAGAAGATGTTTTGAATTCCCAGTACTTTGATAGAGTGATTCATACGTTACAGGCAGGATTTTATGTTCGTTTGTGATAAAATGCACGCTCTAATGTTTAACTTAATAGTCTAATAACACTATTAGCGGCCATTTATGTACAGACTATTAGGTTTCAGACACTGTGCAAAGTGTTTTAAACATCTGGTTTCATCCTTTCTTAGAGGAGAATGCTTGACCAATCCAATTTTGTCATTACCAAACTTTATTAATCTTAAATAGTTCTCCATCCATATTTCTGCATTATAGCCCTCAAAGTTTTCTTCTATAATATTTAATTATTCTGATTATGTTCTATGTTAAAATTCAGAAGAGATGATAAGTACAAGAATTAAATAAAATGCCACATATAAAGTGCTTAGCGCTCGAGTTAGCATGTGTGACTAAGGAATAATGAAAGCTATAATTTACAAGTTCTTCTCAAATGAACGCCACCTGGTTAGCACACTGTTGTGCACATTTGTCATTTAACCTTTATCGACAATGCATGCACTTCTGGGTACTGAGAACTTTCAGTTTTAGACTTGTGGGAGAAAACAAGAGAACACAAGGCTCTGGCTGGCCCCTCTCTGGGCTGCCATCTACTTGGGAGTCAAGACTGATGACCATGAAATAGAGATGATAAGAGGTGGCACTTTACCAAGTGCTAAACAGGGTCATAATAATAGCAATACTTCAGTATCTTATGGGGTGATATGTTTTACTTTATTTGCTCCTCTCAACTTGAATAGGCAATATTATCATCCTCACTCTACAGATAAAGGAACTAAAGTCCTGAGAAGCTGAAACTCCCTTCCTTAGTGTCAGACCCTAGGTTCGAGTTCATAATTCTTCAGGTTCAGTGTTCTTGGCAATACGGTTTTCATTCATTCACTTGTCTGGTCAAGCACTTGGCAACTATTTGTTTGATACTATTTGCCATGCACTGTACCAGCTGCTTGGTATGCAAAGCAATACGATACCACCCTGTCGACTGGGCCTGGAGACCAGGGGGAATGTGTTAAAGTGGTATATGTTAAAGAAATTCACAAAAAAGATTCCTAAGGGCTGGTTCAAGAAATGCTGTCACAGGGAACCAGCTCCCTATTCCATCATTCATTCACACAAATTTACTGGGTATCTACCAGGTGACAGGCAATGTGCTAGGTCTTGAGACTAACATGATGAAAAAGGAATTTATAGTGTGGAAATAGGGGAGCCAGAAATATATGTAGGAAAATCAAGGGGTCTAAATGTAAACTCATGCTCTTTCATTTCTAAATTCTCCTTTATTCTACATGCCCATTGAACATTCCCAGAATTGTCGCAGACACTCAAGTCAGAAACTGTGAGTGCTTCTCTATGCCTCTGTGTGTCCATGGTCTTCAAGTCCATGTCCTTAATCTGTTCCATCTCTCCATTCCCACTGCCCTAGTTTGGGTCCTCACTTTTGTTTGCTTAGTTTGTCATACAACCTGCCTGTGACCAGCATTTACTGCCCGCCCATGCTTCATTCATAGTCCTCTTACCACTCTAGCAACCTGTCAAAGTCTAAGTTCAACCTGATGTTTCTGTGGTAAGATCCCTTTCAAAGCTCCCTGTCCTTCAGGCAAAGCCCATGCACCATTTGATACATAGAGATCCTCCAGGTTGGGCTCCTACCTCCTCCCTAGCCTCACTTCCTCTGCTCCTCCCCAACAACCTCCACCGCCCACATACTTTTCTCTCTTGACAAATTTCCCCCTTTGAGAAGCCATTTCCAACATCCTTCCCCAGACTGGGTGGATTGGTTACTTTCTCCCTTAGCTATCACTATATATCACACATAATAAGAAGTACAGTACTGATGATTGAGCCCAGAAATTCATGCCTCACACCAGAGCAGAGGCAACATCAATACAGAGAGTGCTTAAGGATGTGGACTTTGGAGATAACAAGACTGGTTCAAACCCCAACCTGTCATTTGTTTAGCAGAATGATCTAGGGCAAGTTACTTAAGATCTCTATATCTCAGTTTTTTCATCTTCAATATAAGAATAATTTTTTTTTTTTTTTTGAGACAGTGTCTCACTTTGTCGCCCTCAGTAGAGTGCTATAGCATCACAGCTCACAGTAATCTCAAACTCTTGGGCTCAAGCGATTCTCTTGCCTAAACCTCCTGAGTAGCTGGGACTACAGGTGCCTACTACAATGCTGGGCTATTTTTAGAGACGGGGGTCTTGCTCTTGCTCAGGCTGGTCTTGAACCTGTGAGCTCAGGCAATCCACCCACCTCGACCTCCCAGAATGCTTGGATTATAGGTGTGAGCCACTGTGCCTGGCCAGTATGAGAATAATTAAATCCCCTACATTCAGTTGTTGTGAGGGTTATTGGGACAATGTACCAAAAATACTTAGCATGGTATCTGTTACATCACAAGCTATTATGAAGTTAAAGTCAAAGTTATCACTGTTGTATTAGTCTCTTTACATATTGTCATGATGATTCTGCCCCTAAACACTGGAAATATTCATTATATCTATTTCACAATTAAGGAGGCCATTTTCTCAAAGTGATGTAATTAGGAAGCAGCAGAGTCTGGGTTTAAATTCACACCACCAAGTTCTATCACAGCACTCATCACATCGTGCGGAAGTATTTACTTGTGTACTTAGCTCTTCTCTGGGATGGGAAGCCCTCTGAGGGCGAAGAGCTTGTCACATTTATATTTTACCTAGAAAAAGTTTAAGAAAGAATGAACAAATGAATAGCTCTACATTCAGCCAAGGTAGACTGAGATGGCAGTCCTGGAAGAGGAAACACCTGGTATGGTCACCGCGGCAATGGAGCAAGAGCCATCACCCCAGTCCTGGGTCACTCACTCATTGCTTCGATCTGCACGTGGATGAGGTTTTCGATGTCCTCCTGCAGCGTCTGATGAGGCTTCAGAGGGATGGGCAGGTAGCCATAGTGCTCTCGGTTGCAGAGGTGCATCTGGATGCCTGAGGACCCAAGGGAGAGACAAAGCCAACCAATCAGAGAACACACTGCTTAGTGACGGCTGAGGAACAGGAGACCGGACTGTGGCTGGTGCTGACTTTGACACTGAAGTTAAACAAGTGGTTGCTTCAGGTATGTCTATAGACCTCAAAAATGCTCCTTTATTAAAAAAGTAAAACACAGCATTGGGGACTAATAAAAACACCAGGTCATTCTTCAGCCCAGAGGAAATTGATTTTTTTCCTCTCTGAAGAAAAAGCAAACTCGTGGCCTGGAATAAACACTAAAGGCATGAAGGGATCAAAAGTGAGGCAAGGAATTCCCATTCCAGAGAGAAGAATGGAACACTGTAATCCACCTACAGGAAATAACGAGAAAATGAGGAATGGAATCCACATCTGATATGAAAGCAAACAGGAAAATTCTGTAAGGCTGACAGATTACTGAGGCTAAATCTAGGCATATGTAGAACAGAAAATGAAAAAAAAAAAAAAAGGAAATTTAAAATTCTCCACGATTCTCCTTGGTTTTATTTCTTCCTTTAGCGTGCATGGATTTAGAGTCAATCAACAGACAAGAAACTTCCAGAATCAGTTCAGATGGGCACAAATAGCTGTCTGCATTTCCAGTCCTGTTGAGAACCTGCCATGTGACAACAGCGGAAATATGCCACAGCCCTCTTGAATGCAACACTGTTCCTCATTGTCCCAGCTAGCTAACTCTGAGAGTGATGTGAGGCCTGACAATTAAGTTCATGAACTTATCCTAGAAAAAGTGCTACATACCTCACTGCTGAATATCACTACGGTCACCTTTGAAGTGCTCCCCTTGGCCATCTGGCCATAGGGAAATTTAGCAATGAGGTTATATAATACTTTTAGCAATGAGGTTATGTAATGAGTTCATGAACTTAATTGTCAGGCCTCATGAGATATTTGTGTTCACCAGACTGACAGAATTATAAGAATCAAGATGGTCTCAGATAGATTCAGCAACTGACAGTCATGACTAATGCAAAGATTGCTTTGTTGAAAGGATGAGTCTGCCAGCCACTGGTCCGTGTGTCCAAGTCTTTGATTTGTTAATTGCTATAATCATCAGTATTTTCCTGAGAGAGAATTACCTGCCTAGTGACTTCTCTATTTTGTGCAGATGTAATTTCCTCCAGTCAGCTGCATCACCTGCCAAGTCAGGTGAAGCTGTCTCATGGTATTAACAGAGAAGAACAGGAATAGAAAAGAGCCTTTATCCCCCACTTTTACTGAATCTGGCTTGAATCACGGCTTGTCTACTAAGCACTGTCCCTTCTCTTGCCTTCACAAAGTGAACTCACTAGCTCTACTGTTTGCTACATGAATGCTTCTGGGAAAAGCACTCAAATAAAAATGTCCCTTCTTACAAAGTCATGATGAATTCAAAAAGTGGAAGGAAAAAGATTAAATAGTAAGGTTGTGTCTCTATCCTAACTAGGCAAAACATTTGGCAATTTAACTTTCCAAAGTTTCCATAAAAAGGGGATATGATACCCAGCCAACCTATCCATCAAGTGTGAAGATACAAGGAAGGCATTTCAGACATGCAAGGTTATAAAATATTTACTTCCCATCAGTACTTTTCCCAGAAAGTTACTGGAGGACGTGGAACAAGGATGAGAAGAAAGAAGAAGAGAGGGGGAAGATTATTTAATGAGAAAGTCTTGAGACACAAGCAGGAGAGTCAGTGCATAATGGAAGGGAAGTGGGTCCCTGCAGCACCCTCAGAGGGTTCCAGGAGGGACACCTTCACAAACCTGGAAAAAAGAAACACTTGGTGAACCTGAACACTTTGAGAAGAGTTTGAGAAAATTAATGATTAGTTTTGGATTATATTAGTAATAATAACACTAAGCCAAAAAAAAAAAAGGCAATTGTTAAGTTTGACTAGTCTCTAAGCAGCTAAGTTTGGAACTGGGTTTGCCTGATGATAAAACAGAAACGCTGGCCATGGATTTTTCTTAAACTACCCTGAGAGGATAGGGAGAGAGAATGAGTTTGCTTGCAGGGGGCAAAGAGTGGAGAGAGACTCTTTACCTTCGATATGGAGACTCAATAGATAATGCCAAGAGAGAGGCCAGATGATCGAGAAGGAGCAATACAACCATGTTATTTGGAAACACGGAGGTAAGTGTTATCCTACTACAATCATTTAAAGGAGGGAAAAGCGGTTGTCTTGTCAAAGAGAGAAATGATGCAGGGGGTGCTGTGCAGGGGACTATTCAATTCTTCATAAACCTTGGGGATCAGAACCTTCCAATTATGTGCATAGACATGATAAAATATACAATTACATTCAAAAGAAATGCATTCATGATTAGATAAAGTCTATGAAGGAATCTGGCACTCTCAAGGGAAAGCTGCTTCTGGAGAAAACAATTTCTCTTTCTTTTTAGGTGAATATACTTTGAAGAACTTTGTTTTTCTTATAAAGATGTCAAAAATTGTCATGCACTCACCTTAACATTGCAGACTGATATAACTTTCTATCCTTGGCAATGAAAAAATCACACCTAGAGAGGCTGTGACTTGTCCTAAGTCACAGAGTAAGCCCTTCGTCTCAAATTTTTGTCCTTAAAGGGCCCACACCAAGTGCTTTCTTCCCACCCAGGATTCGGAGGCTTGGTTCTGGGACCATTACTCACTAGGGATTGCCATCCCTGCATAGGAGTGGCAATTTTGATCACCACCAGCAATGCCCAGGAGCCAGATCTGCCTGCCTCTCACCCACAGCACTTGCCTTTTTTGCCTCACTTGTCTTTTTGACACTCAGGAGATGAGTGTCAACCAGCCTGGCACCAGGGCTTGTTCCTGTAGCCGTGATATAGAACCCAGATCCCTGGCCACCGTGAGAGGTAAACTCTTGACCCAGCCTCATTATAGCCACAGACACTCTCTTGGCACCATGTCCTTTATTCTTGGCTGGACAGGCAGCCACCTGTGTTGTTTCTCTGACTCAGCATCCTCTGTGGCAATGGCTTGAGTCTGAGGGGAAAGTCTAGATGGTCCTTCTTGGGACATGCAGACCATTTGCAGACCATTTAGTGCTTTTGGACATAAAAAAATTACTCTCCAATGCATGATACACAGTCATGGAACTTCAGAGAAGTGAAAACAAAAGAAACAAACAGATCATCTTTCATCAAGACTCTTCAATGGAGAGGGGCAGAGCTTTGCTTTGGACCTACGTAAAGAGGAGCCTAGAGATGCTCCATGGGCTGCCCGTGACGCTCAGGCTCATCCATGTTTCCCCTAAAACACTTAGAGATAAGTAAAATATTATGTTACCACCCATAATTGTCAGGAAGAATCTTTCATTTCCCCAAAATGACAGTGACTATTTCCTGCCTCAACTCCTGCCCTATCCACAGTTCATGCCACTGATCTGGCCCTTGGGGTCCACTACTTTACAACTATTAGTTAGGTTTGCACGTGTAAAAACCTTAACTCCCAACTAACACAGAGTCTCACACAATGCTAAGCACAGAAGTAAAGACGTGTGGACCGATCCTCTCTCCTGCCTTTTCCTCCTCTCCTCTCCCCAGGTGACCCACCAAACAACTTTGGGCCTCTGTATCTGCTTTCAGAGTTCAGAAGAGGCCTTTGGGAAGTCTGAGCAATAACACACAAATTCTTAGTGATGGGCCAACCACACGGCAGAGCTGAAAAATTCCTGCCCTGCCTCGGTCACTCTTCAGTCCACACGTCCAGGTGTTGGTTTCAAAAATACATCACGATAGTTTAGTGCATGGAGTCACAATAAGGCCTTATGCAATGACTATTTAAAAAGCACTCTGGTAGGCAGTGGCCATTATTGTAATTGTTAACAGCTCACTTTCTTGGAACATCCTTACTTCAAGCTCTGAAGGGAAGGGACAGGCACAACTCAAAGGCAGGAGGAGGCCCTGACTCTGCTTCCTATCCTGGGGAAGTCAGAGCAAATTGCGGACCAAGTGGAAAGAAGCGGTTTCCATGAACACTGACACAAGGATTACTTTCGGCTGAAATATGGCCCCCAAAATGCTTATACTTGGCCAAAGGTTCTAAATTGCTCTAACATCGAGGGAGGAAAATCAGCCTTACACATTTCTAACAGATATTCTCATTCCTACCCAATCTATAACTGAGGAACGAGATACTTAGGGCTTTAAGGTCAGCCTGACATGTGAGATGTAGCTTGAATTTCTATTAACCCTCATCTGCCAGTGACTCCCTCAGCTGCCTGGGACCTCTGCATGATCTTTTCTGCCCTGAGCTATATGGGCACAGTGAGCTTATTCACCATCTTCTTGATTCACAACCTAGTGGTTAAGTCGCACATTCTGGCACATTGATAATGGACCTGATTTCTGTCGGGCAGGTCTGAATGATCCTAATGCCAGAACTGCTTTTGTGAATTATGTCCTCCCTGAAAGCAGGTGTAAGATGAAATGAGAGAAATAATTTTTTTCCTATAGACTCTTCTTTTTCAAAAATCTCACAGGCCCCAAAGGAAATGCCTTCCCAGTGGCTCAGTCTGGCTCTGCCTCTCCTTTTATGGGGAATGAAGCAGAGACTGTTGGTGCCTCCCATGAGCTGTTCCTTCTTTCTTCTAGAGTAGTGGTTCTCAACCTTCCTAATGCCGCGGCCCCTTAATACAGTTCCTGTGGGTCGTGACACACACGTTGAGAACTACTGTTCTAGAGTGAGAAAATTTGGGGCTCATGCCTGCCTAGAATAAAGACTGGATTCTGCAATTAAGAGTGTACCTCATGGAGGGTGGAGTGCCAAAATGGAAGATGCCTGAGACTCTGAAAACTTTGTAGAACACAGACACCACAGCAACTCAGACTTTTTTGAAAAGGAATGAACTTCCACTTTTGAAGCCTGGGGACTTTGTCCATGTTGTCTGTGGCCTTTGTAGGAGTTTCCGAATTAGTAAAAGGACTCCTATAATAAGCAACAGCAATGCAGTAGCACCCCAGAGGACCAGTCGCCTTCCCATGACTCCTAACACCACTGCCACCGCCCCCCCACCACCACCCTGCCCTCCACCACGATCACAGTCAAGGCTGGTCCCGGTTCTTGGGCAGGGACAGCAGCATAGATGGTGCTGGTATGATTACTGGAGATAATTAATCGCCTTTAACATTACCTGAAAACCAAGTGTTTTTTTGCTGAAATGGGAGAGGTTTTTTTTTTAATAAGATGCATAAAAAAGAAATTAGTCTTATATGCTGTGTTTCCATAGTGGCAATTTGATCAAAGCTGAACATACCTGCTTGCCTGCTGGAGAAGGCAAAGACAATGATGTCATCAAAGGTCCAGGTGTAGTCCTGATGTGGCGGGTAGAACGTCAGCTTGTCAGAAGCTTCCTTCCTGAGGTCAATTAGGAAGGTGGAGTGGACCATGGGGACAGGGAAACAGCCCAACCTCTTCCATTCTCGAATCTGAATGTAGTCTGGGGTCCGCTTGTAGAAACCCTGTAAAAGAGCAAATAGGTGGGCTATGTGCTCTGGTCGATGACTTCAGCTTCCCCAATCATCTGGCAGGTGAATTCCAGTTATCACCAGTTAAAGGGAAGACCCCAAACAAAGTCACCTTTGATCTTCTTATCTGGGCCTAAGAATCTCCAAAGGAACTCAAGATATGCTATCTACATGTAAAACAATTATTGAAATGGTCTTGTTATCAGGAACAATTTCAATTTCTTTAAGTCTTTTAATATAATAACTTCACAAAAGTATATTTTGACTGACTTATCATTGAATATGAAGTATGACTATGCAGAGTTGGGAGAGCAGAGCAGTTAAGAGTGTGGGTTCTGGTGTCAAATCCAAATCCCATTCAGCCATTTATGTCTGTGGTTACTGTGCTGGTAACTCAGCCTTGCCCTGCCCATTTCCTCATCTCTAACACAGGATGACAGCACAATCTAGTCCATGGAGTTGTCTGTAAAAACCAGCAAAGTGCTTAGAAGAGTGCCTAGGACCAAGAAAGCATTAGCAAATATCCACTAGTATTAAAATGACATTATGCTGTGGCTAATATTTTTAACTATATTTGAATATAAATGAAGGTATTCTTTTGATGCAGTTACTAACTTAAAATTCTGTTGGGGTTGCAGCTATTCCACCCTGTTTGGGGATCCCCTCTTAAAACTTCCTTCAGCACAAGCACACAAGACAACCAGTCTCCTGACTTTGTGGTTTTAAACATCGTTGGCATCATCCAGCTTGTTTTCCCTCCATGCTCAACTGTTCACTCAGTGAGAAGCTACTGAGTACCCACGGTAATTCAGGTGCTGCGTGGAATGCTAGAAACTGATCAGGACCTGAGACTGCCCCAGGCAGCGTCCTCACGGGTTGCAGAACCCGGAGGAGGAACTTACACTCCAGTGGCTTCACTTACAACATGACTATGTCTAAAGCTCAGATCCATCCCAGAAAAGAGGAAGACGTATCTCAGCAAAACATACCTGTAGAAATTCTGACAGGCAGTTTGAAAAAATGTCCTAGCTGATAGTAGGCTCACTGGAATGAGTGTAAAGTTTCACAAGGCCAGCCCTCTGAAGGGCACAGTCCTCACTGAACGCACAAGTTCCCAGGTGCCCATTCATCAGTCACATTCCCTTACGGTCACCTTCCCTGCTGAGACGTCAGCACCCACACATCAGGCACTGCAGCCTCATCACCTTCTCTGACGTTCCCTTCAGTGTCTAGGACAGTATCCCAGCTGAGCTAACCCTAAAACTGACCACGTGATAAGGTGGAAGGATCACAAACTAAGACTCAGGAGATGAGAGTCTTACAATCGCCTTGACCACCTTCCAGCTATTTGATCTTAGCCCATGCTTAACTTCTTTTTTTTTTTTTTTTTTTTTTTTGTGGTTTTTGGCTGAGGCTGGGTTTGAACCCACCACCTCCGGCATATGGGGCTGGCGCCCTACACTTTTGAGCCACAGGCACTGCCCCATGCTTAACTTCTTTAAGCCTGAGTTTCTTCTGAAAAAAGGGATAAGAATTGCAATGTCTCTCTCCCAGAAAGACAGAATAATCACAAAGTGATAAGGTCAATAAAGATACTTTGGGAACTATAATTTGCTATATGGAATATTATTACTATTAACATAATTTTTATTAGCCTTTAACTTAAGGATTATTGAATATCTGTTACAGGTTCTCCTAACACTTCGGCTCACGAGCAGTCTTCCAAGGGATAACAGGAACTCTTTTAAAGGGCTGATTAAGGGCTCACAGCAAATAAAAAGTTCTAGACTACTTAGTAACAATATTCTCAGAAAGGAAAGCTTGGAAAATTCATGATGATGATGAATCACTGAATATCCTGGGGGTGGAGGTGAGACGGAAGGAGGGAGGGAGAGAGAGAGGGAGGGAGGAAGAGAGAGAGAGAGAGAGAACGAATTAATAAGCCTCCTGCAGAGAGACAGAGACAATGGATACCTCTCTTTTTCTACATAAACTGAATCTCGTATTAATTCCTGTTCATTGGCCAGACAATGCCGAAGTCATTTTGGTTTGGATGTGTTTAAAGTTCTGGAAACCAGGCTTGCTTTGAGCTTATGAAGTCATCAGTCATTTCTGTCCCTACTCTAGTAAAAGTTTAACTGTGGTGGTAAAAAGCCAAAAACAGATGGAAGAAAATCAGAATTGCTCAAGTTGTTCAGAATTTAGTTTTACTGTGCTAAATAAGTCAACAAGTTTCTCCTATTTACTTTTTTTTCTCCCTCCCTCCCTCCCTTCCTTCCTTCTTTCTTTCTCTCTGTGTCTTTCTTTGACAGAGTCTTGCTAGAGTAGTGTTATCATCATAGCTCACTGTAGCCTCAAATTCCTGGGCTCCAAAGTTCTCCTACTTCAACCTCCTGAATAGTTGGGACTCCGGGCCTGCACCACCACACCTGGCTAATATTTTTATTTATTTATTTATTTTTTTTGATGATGTCTCGCTCTTGCTCATGCTGTTCTCAAACTCTTGAACTCAACTAATCCTCCTGCCTTGGCTTCCTAGAGTGCTAGAATTACAGGCATGAG
Organism: Galagoides demidoff; assembly: GCA_963574575.1. NCBI lineage: Eukaryota > Metazoa > Chordata > Mammalia > Primates > Galagidae > Galagoides > Galagoides demidoff. Next base: position 19,988 of record CAUYQV010186333.1, read on the forward strand.
CCACTGTGCCCAGTCTATTTGCTTTTTAACAATTAAAGCAAATATGGAGATAACAGAAACTTGGAGGGTATAGTCACTGGGATGACCGTTGCTGCTGAAGTCAAAGCACAGCTCATTAAGAACAACCCTCAAGTGACTCTGCCAAGTAAAACACTGCAGATTATTAATTGAGAGTGTATGAGTTTAACCTAATACAATGTTTTCTTCCAAGGAGGAATGGTCTTAATAAATATGAAATCATTGTTCCTCCAAAAGAGATATAGATAATAGCATGCATTCAAAAATTTCTTGAAACTAGGAGAAATAATTACAAGTAGTGGTGTACTGGAGCCACAAACTGTCAAACTTTCAGAAAATTTTCAAGCCAGTTGACATGTTGGTAGCTTGAAATATGTAAAAACAAAAATCATGTTAATTTCTACCACTCTACCACAACCTCAGAAAACAGCTTTGCTTATTTTTTTTTTTTTTTTTTTTTGAGACGGAGCCTCAAGCTGTTCCCCTGGGTAGAGTGCCATGGCATGACAGCTCATAGCAACCTCCAACTCCTGGGCTCAAGCGAGTCTCCTGCCTCCACCTCCCAAGTAGCTGGGACCACAGGCGCCCGCCACAACGCCCGGCCATTTTTTGGTTGCAGCCAT
>CAUYQV010186334.1:0-13616 GCA_963574575.1 Galagoides demidoff
CGTGGAACCACCACCTTTTAAATTAATTATTCCACATATTTCACCCCCAGTCCCCCCACCCCCCGCCCTCCTGCCCTTGATAACCACTAACGTGCTTTCTGTCATTGTAGTTTCCTCTTTGCTGTAATTTTTTTGTAAACAGAATCATACTGTATGCTGTAATTTGTGTTTGATTTCTTCCACTTAGGGCATGTTTCTTTTGAGATTCATACATGTTTTACATAGTTCTTTTTTATTATGGAATAATAATCTATTGTGTATATATAACACAAAATTTTTTACTGATTCTTAAGTAGACATACATTTAAGTTCTTTTTTTTTTTTTTTTCAGTTTTTGGCTGGGGCCAGGTTTGAACCTACCACCTCCGGTATATGAGGCTGGCGCCCTATTCTTTGCACCACAGGCGCCACCCCACACTTAAGTTCTTTTAAGTTTTGGAAATCAAGCTGCCCAGAACAGCTGATTATAAGTCTTCATGCAGACACATGTCTTTATTTTGGGTTCATAACTTTGATAAATACCTAAGAGTAGGATTTTGGGCCATTTTTGGCCAGTGAGATTTTTGGTTATTTGCTCTTATTGGGTTACAGAGTTCTTTATATATATTCTGGACACATGTGTTTTATTTTCTCCCAGTAGTGGCTTGCCTTTCCATTTCCTTAAAAATGTCTTTTGGAAAGCAGGTTTTTAAGCGTTGTGAGGAAGTCCAACTTTTCATTCATAGTTCTTGCTTTTTTGTGTCCTGTTTGAGAAATCTTTGCACTACCTTAGTATCTTAGGTTGCTAAGATTTTTGTTTTGTTTTGTTTTGTTTTATTTTTTGGCAATTTTTTTTTTTTTGGCTGTGGCCGGGTTTGAGCCTGCCACCTCTGGTCTATGGGGCCGGCGACCTACTCTTTGAGCCACAGGTGCCGCCCAGGTGGCTAAGATTTTCGTCTGTGTTTTCTTCTAGGTGGTATAGCTTAGTCTGTACTTTTAGGTCTGTGATCATTTTGAGTTAATTTTTGTGCTTGTGTGAAGCAAGGGTCAGCTCTCCTCCTCTTCCCTGCCTTTGCTTGTGGATGTCCACCTGTTCTAGCTCCATTCCCAGAAGAGACTGCCATTTCTCCATTCTTACCTTCGTCTCTGCTGGAAGTCACATGGCACGTGTGCCTGGTCATCTTTCCCTCTGTGATGTGGGAATGACGAGTGGGCAATGGGCATAGCCAAGTCCCACCCAGTGCGGCAACCATCAGCTGTGTGGTTTTAGGCAGTGTTGATGGTTGTTGTCTTGGGCAGCCATTTTTCAACTGGTGGACTGCAGACGGTCACTGGTGTGTCGCAAGAGGACCTTAGATATGTTTCAAAAAAAATTGTTTTTGAGACAGAATCTCACTCTGTCACACTCAGTAGAGTGCTGTGGCATCACAGCTTACAGCAACCTCAAACTCCTGGGCTCAAGTTATTCTCTTGCCTCAGCCTACCAAGTAGCTGGGACTATAAGCGCTACAATGCCCAGCTAGCTTTGGAGATGAGGTTTTGCTCTTGGTCAGGCTCGTCTTGAACTCCTGAGCTCAGGCGATCCACCTGCCTCGGCCTTTCAGAGTGCTAGGATTACAGGCGTGAGCCACCACACTCAGTCCCTCAAAATACTTTTTAAAAATGAGAAAATCCATGTTCATTTCAGGCTGATGTTTTCAGTTCCAATTCAGGGGCACAGGATTCTTACTGAGTAGCTGTGGGATATGGTATTTGTATTTCTTCTCTCTGAGGCTTAAACATTCAGTTTCTAGCCATTAGCAAAATTTCTTGTTTGCTTTACCTCATAACATACATTCTGTTGCTTCAGAATGATGACACAGTATTATCCCTGCCATTATAATTCCTCAGAACAAGTCTAGGGTTTCTCTGCTGTTCTTTGTCTCCAGGGATATGGACTCAGGTCATGCCTTGGGAGCCATATGACGACTCCTCTCTGGTCAATCTACCACCTGGATATAGAGCTGTGTTCCCTTGCTTTCTGAGGATTCTATTTGTTAAATCTCTGTTTCATAATTATGCAAGTAATTCACATTATTCCAAAGTCAAGTCTACAAAACACGTTCTGTCCAGAGGAGGAGTTCCAGCTTTGAATCCTTTCTCCTCCGTCCTGGTCTCTCCTTTGCCACAGCTGACCGAGTTCACAGTTCGGGGCTTATCTCTGTCTTTACAGAACATGAACAGGTGTGAGGACATCCCTTTTTCCTCTGTGCTGCCCTCACCTGCAGTTCTGGTGGTCTTGGAGGCCGACCCTGGGAACATACCCTCCCATTGTCCCAGGGTCTTCGCTGAACAAGTGGTGCTTTGGGGGATGATCTTGCACCTGAATCTCTCTGAGTTCTGCTGGTGGACTTTGGGATGCCTTCCTAGGAGTGGGATTGTTTGGCAAAAAAACCAGCGCAAACCAGGAACAGAATTCTCACGGCCTGTGTGATATTCAGCCTGTGGACATGCCTTTTGTTATTTAATCTTTGGGATATTACCGTTTGCTGTTATCAATAGATTCTGGTGAACAGGATTGTGACTGCATCTCTGAGGACATTCAGATTCTTTCCTCAGGACACGTCCTCACCCTAGACCTCAGGGCACCGTTGGCCTCTTTAGACATGATGCCGTCTGTCGCCCTTGCCATGTGCGACAGAGAACATGCCTGTTCTCTGCCCACGGCCCACTTTTCTTGCCTTGCTGTTTTCCACTGCCTTGGTAACTCTGAAGCTTCCAGGGGGTTCCCACAGCCTCCTCCTGGCCTGCCTGCACCTCCACCCCCAGCTCCTCCACACAGTGAAGCCACCTGTTCTCTTCCTTCTCTGCCACCTCGTCCAGGCTGGCAGTCCCTGTGGCGAGGGCAGCGTCAGGAAGCCTCATACCCAGTGCCCAGCCCTGCCCTGTGGCCAGTGCCAGAGATGCCCAGCTGGGTGGGAGTGGAGGGAGGGCCTGGGTGGGAGCCTTCCCTTTCACGACGGGCACAGGGCATGACCGGGGAGCCCAGCATCCCCGCTATTCCTGTTTCTGGCCCCTACACCAGAGCCACTGCCTGTGTGGTTTCCTCTGCCCACCCAGGGACTTGCTGGCACCCTCCACGCCATCTCAAGGGGATGCACCTCCCTGGAAGGGGCACCTTTGTGCGGTCTGCTGATGCTGGGCAGCTGCTGCTCCTGCCTGAGTCCGAGTTCCTCCTGGGAACACTGTGCAGGGAGACCACCCAGCCCAAATGACCAGGCCAGCAAACAGCTGGCTCTGCTGGTTCCTGGGAAGGGAGGGTTATCTCTTCGCCTTTTCTTGCTCCCCCTTCTCTGTCGGACCTGCTGCCCTAATCTGTCAGGTCGCCTGGGCTGGACTCCGTGAAAAAAACTGCTTTCCCCTTGAGACCCTCGGGCTTGTCCCCTTCTTCTCAGAGGCGGCTCTGGCAGCACTGTCTCCCACCCCTCCCTCCTCTCCCCATTGTGCCTTCACTGACACAGCCAACGTTTACACAATTGCTTTCCCATCCCAGGAGGGAAGGAGCATCTGGTCTGTCTCTGTCCCAAGTCTCGCACATACTAAGTTTAGCAAATGTTTGCTGGATGGACAGATACATCTCTTAGGAATATATTTTCTTTTGATTAAAAAAAAAAAAAAAAAAAGGTCCCAAAGTGAGCCGCTCTGCTGAGTGGTCTCTTTTTGCCCTGCTGAATTTTTCCTGAAGGGACTGTACAAAGCAGACCAGCGGTTCGGCCCAGGCGTGGAGACCTACCCTGATGGCAGCCAGGACGTGGGGCTGTGGTTCCGGCAGGACCTGATCAAGCTGTGCACCGAGGTGCCCGGCAGCTTCTCCCTGCGCGGCTTCCCAGAACTCACCTGCTTCCTCACACACGCTCCTGCCAGGATCCACCTCTCGGACCAGGAGAGGATGGGGTGGGACCTGCACGAGGACCAGGACCCCTTTTTCTATGAGTACAAGCGGTTTCTTCTGAACGACGACCTGACACTACCCCCGGAAATGCACATCTACTCAACTGACAGCTGCCACTTGCCCATGACGTGCTCTTTCCGCCAAGAGTTGGATGCCCGGATCTTCACCAATGACATCCCTCCATTCATTGAGGATGAAGAGCCCTGGTTTATAACAAATGAGACCCCTTTGTTGGTCAGAATCCAGAAGCAGACGTACAAGTTCAGGTGATCAGTCTGATCTTTCTCCTCCACTCAATGTCCCTTTTCTGGACAGACCTGCAAGGGGGGGGGCCCTGAAGTCCTCCCCACTAGGCCCTGATACGGGCCTGAGCAACTCTCAGGATTAATGTCAAAGCACTTTCCTTATTAAGTGACTGAGGCGGTCCAGTAGTGATGAAGGAGCAGAGAAGAGGGTGGGGGGGAGCCAGGCGGGCCTGTGTCTTCCATGTGGGGAAGGAATGGTCAAGAGGTTGTTTGGTGAGCATCCCACAGCTGGTGTGTGCCCCTGAATGGCCTGTGTGGCCTGGGGTAGAGTCTAGATGGGGTCGAGAGCACGTTCTGGCTCTGCGAGCTCTGCCCGTTTCCTCTTGTGCAGGTCGTAGCTGGTGGCCCTGACCGCTCAGGGTTGACATGGAGAGAAGGGTTTATTATCACCACTATGTATTAAGGCAGGATCTGCCTTGAGAGCCAAGGGTGGGAACAGAGTTAAGGTCAGGGGTGGGGGACTGCCAGGCCTGTGGCTTCTCCAACAATGGCATGAAAAGATGGCCTTTCTCTGGTCTCCAGAGAACCCCCTCACCCACCTGGTGAAAGTCAGTGGCCACCTAAGAAGAGCTGCTTATATTTTTAAGTTAAGATAATCAAGAACATTTTAATCCCTTCCCTAAACTTTGTCCTGAGATATCAATAAACTATTTTAGAATGCATATTTGCTGGGTACAAGTGGCTGCTTTTCCATCTGTGCGGCCGTCTATCCAGCCACTCACTCACCCATCCATCCCTCCATCTATCCATCCATCCCTCCATCTATCCATCCATCCCTCCATCTATCCATCCATCCCTCCATCTATCCATCCATCCCTCCATCTATCCATCCATCCCTCCATCTATCCATCCATCCATCCATCTACCATGCAAACGTCAACTAATCCTCTAATCATTGATGACTGTCACGTATAGAAGTTGCTATAAATCCACAGGTCTTGGTCACAGGGGGGTTTACGTACACAGAGGAGGCTACAGTGTTGCATGGTGAACAAGCCATGGGACGTGCACGTTCTCAACTCAGAGAGGCGAAGATTTGAATGAGCCGAGGGTTAGGACGTGGATGCTTGGTGCTGAGATGTGGGCCCTTATGCCAGCCTCCTTCCCACCCAGGCCTGGGCTGTGAGAGCTCATTTCCCAGCAGACACGAAGCCCTCATGCTCCTGCTGAAGCAGACAGTTGGCCTGGGCATCTTTGCCTCCTGGCAGCCTGTCCCTGTTACCATGTCCAACAAGGGTGACCATGACCAGCCTGGTGCAGCTGGAGCTCTGTGGGCAGCAAGGAGGGCTCTGGGAGGAATGGAGACAGGCAGAGCAGGGAGGGGAAGCAGGCTACCCTGGGCCATTTCTTACAGTCGGGTTGGGTGTCCAACACCTGGTCTGAACCCCTGACACCTCTCATGTTATTAGGAACAAGAAGGCCCACAACAGCTGGAACATGGATGCTGTCCTGCAGGGGAACCGCAGTGGTTTTGCACGTCATGGGCCCAAGGAGCAGCTTTCCAAGGAGATGATCCTGAAGGCTGAGAAAGGGGACCACGACTGGATTTATAGGATCCTGAGGGACAACTTTGCCAGTGCTGACGTGGCCGACTCAAAGGGCTACACTGTGCTTGCTGCAGCTGCTGTAAGCCCCCAGCCCCACCTGGCAGGTGCCTGCAGGACTGGTCACCCATGGCAGTCACACTTACGGGGGTGGGGAAGCCGAGGTATGAGAGGTGCTGATATGTCCACACCTGCTTCTTGCCGTTCAACAGAAAACCCCTCACCTGAGTGTGACCTGTGACCACAAATGGCAGGCAGAGAGGGCTTGGGCACACCAGCCTTTCCATTCCTCTGTCCCATGCTTGATTTTGTCCCCTCACTGAACTCAAGTGTGAGTGCCTGTGCCTGTGCTGTGGAAGGCCTGGCCAGGGGCAGCGGGACACCAGGTGACCCTCCCCACACCCTACAAGGGGCCAGGTGCATCCTGGCGAGTCTGGCCTTATTTCCCTCCAGGTTCACTGTCACAGTGACATCGTCAACCTTCTGCTAGACTTTGGGGCTGATGTGAACAAGTGCACAGACGAGGGCCTCACACCACTCAGCATGTGTTTCCTCCTGTACTACCCGTCCCGGGTCTTCCAGCCCCACGTCGCAGAGAAGGCCAACTCTGAGCCTGAGACCCAGGTCAGCCCCTTGGCTGCTGCACTGCCCACCATCCTCTGTGTGTCCCTTGGTCTTCTTGCCCACACGTCCACCAGCCACTGCCTTCCCCTGTGTGGGTCAGGCTCATGCAAGGTGAAGTGTAAGACAAGGCCAGCAGGGAGGGAGCAGGCAGGACAGAGCCTGTGGCCAGCAGGGAGGGAGCAGGCAGGGCAGAGCCTGTGTGCCTCCCACTAGGTGAGGGACACGTGTTCCCAGGGAGTCAGGTGCACAGCCACCGGGGCTAAGCCGTGCTGTGTGGGAAAGGGGTGTATGGGCGAGGGGAGAAGACATCTGCCATGGTGACCCACAGTGGCCTGAGAATCCACATTTCCAACAGGTTCCTGGTGGTGATGCTGCTGGCCCAGGGGTCTTCAAGCCTGGCATCGCAGAGAAGGCCGAGTATGAGCCTGAGCCCCAGGTTAGCCCCTTGGCTGCTGCACTGCCCACCATCCTCTGTGTGTCCCTTGGTCTTCTTGCCCACACGTCCACTGGCCACTGCCTTCCCCTGTGTGGGCCAGGCTCATGCAAGGTGAAGGCTCCAGGCTCCCCCCCAGGTTCACATGTCACTGTGACAGTGAATCTGGGGGGAGATAAGGCCAGACTTGCCACGACGCACCTGGCCCCTTGTAAGGTGTGGGGAGGGTCACCTGGCATCCTGCTGTCCCTGGCCAGACCTTCCACAGCATAGGCACAGGCACTCACATTCGAGCTTGGCTAGGGGACAAGGTCAAGCATGGGACAGAGGAATGGAAAGGCTAGTGTGCCCAAGCCCTCTCTGCCTGCCATTTGTGGTCACAGGTCACACTCAGGTGAGGGGTCACACTTTTGGGACTGTGGCTCCAAACAGAAACACACTGAGAGAAATGCTAAATAAAATGTATGATTAAAAATTCCCAGTAGCGGCTCGGCGCCTGTGGCTCAAGTGGCTAAGGCGCCAGCCACATACACCTAAGGTGGCAGGTTCGAATCCAGCCCAGACCTGCCAAACAACGATGGCTGTAACCAAAAAAAAATAGCCAGGCGTTGTGGTGGGCACCTGTGGTCCCAGCTACTTGGGAGGCGTAGGCAGGAGACTCGCTTGAGCCCAGGAGTTGGAGGTTGCTATGAGCTGTGATGCCATGGCACTCTACCCAGGGGGACAGCTTGAGGCTCCGTCTCAAAAAAAAAAAAATATTCCCAGTAGCCACTTTAAGACAAAGTAAAGGAGGTGAAATTAATTTTAATGGTACATGTGTATTTTATGTATCCGAATGTATCCAACATGCCGTTATTTCCACCTGTAATCAGCATAGAGATTGTTAGTGAGATACTCTGTGGCCTCTTCCCAGTGTCCCCTTCATGTGCACAGTAGGCCTTGGTCTGGGATGGGCCCTGTTCGTGGGCTCGGCAGCCCTGTGGGGTGACCTCACAGATGTGTCTTTTTTCTTTGAGGGTTTGAGGAAAGGCTGTCTCACAATGGTTCTGGTCTTAGTCGGGGTGTTCTGGAGACTGTTGGCGGGGCTGTCACTCTGAGTGCGGCTTTCTTCTAATGACAGTTTTTTTGCACTTTCTGAAGGAGCCCTTGAAACTCCGAGCCATTTCAGACATTAAGTACTCCTTTGCTAAGACGAGCCTGGAGTGTCTCTACCGTGAGGCGCATCGCTTTGAGCCGAAGCAGGTCCTGGGTAATGAGGATGGCAGCCTATACCAGGGCATCCAGCAATCCAGGGAGTCCACAGACCTGAAGAACAGCTTTCAGACCAGGGACGCCTCATTAGCTAAGGGCAGCACCTGCAATGTGGAGAAAGGGCTGGAGGACACACTGGGGAACGTGGACAGGAGCACCCTGCACAGTAACGAGTCGCACTTCGAGTCCAATGTCTGCATGTGCAACTTGTCCATCGACCTGTCCCACGGCCTGCTGGAGAAGGGCGCCCAGGCCTTTAGCATGCTGCAGGCCCACGCCCTGTGTGGCTCCACAGGCTTCGACAAGGGGACCATGAGAAGAATGGCACTGTCCATGGTTGAGTTAGTCACTGCCCCGTGGGCTGGCAGGGTGGAGGGTCACCTGTAGGAGTGAATCATATATTCGGTGGACCCGTGTCACTTCCCTGTAGTACTGGGGCCATGTTTCTAGAGATGTGTGTCTGGGTGCTTGTGTGTCCACTGGGTCAGCGGCTCCACACTCTCACCAGGCCTTTGGGGAATGCCTGTGGGGGAGTCCACTCTCAGTGCCGTCTTGACCTGGCCTGGCTATGGCTCTGGCTGTGCAGTCTCTATGGAGCCTCAGGGTGGTGCGTGTTGGGGAGTCCTAGCCATGGCATGAGTGAGTGACACCTGCATGTGAACCCCACATCTGGACAAGTGCATCTCAGCAAATGGCTTGTGTACCCTGAGGGGTCCAAGACCTTTTCAGGGTTCTGCCAGGCTGAAACAATTTACAGAATAATTTTGAATGTTCGCAGCCTCTTCGCGGTGCTAACATTGCTGATGGTGCAGAGAATGGGCCCACAGAGGGAGCTGCAGCCCTCCCAGTGGGCGCTGCCTCTCTGTCCAGGAGGGGCCTCTTCCCCTAGAGCACTCTTGGTCGAGCAGTGACCCTGTGTACACACACAATGCTCTGTGTGATGAGAGATGGGAAGGACATCTGTAGGCTGGAGCACCACAGCTCTCTCAGGAAACCCTGCCCCAGGCAGGAGCAGCTGGTGGAATTCACCCTCCAAACACATACACCATTTTTGATCAAAAGACCAACACAATAGTCACACCAGGGTTGTTCATTCTTCTGAACGTAGCCTGTTCCTTTAAGGAAAACATCTGGCGATATTGCGGCCTTTAACATTTGTGTTTCCAAGTGAAAATTAGCATTTTGGACACTTCATCCATTGCCAAAACCTTCATTGCTTCTTTAATCTTGAGTCTTGGACGTCTAGAGACTTTGTCCCCGACATCTCGGGGACATCTGTGTGTACCTGAGAGCAAAATATTTCCCTTATAAACGAGTTCTGATGTGGAAAAATGTTTCAAGGGGTGAAGATCCCTTAGAGGTGACCAGAGGTTTTAACGTAGCCAAGCACAGGCAGCTCCTTGATGTGGTTCCAAGTTCCACGTGGCAGTGAACTAAACCCCCTGGTCTAGTTCTCACCTGCCATCAAGTGAGAACACCCACAATTATCTGAAAAGACCATTCAAATATTGCTCCTCCTTCCGGGCACGCATCTCTGGAGGCTGATTGCCTCCATCCACTAGGCTCAGCACAGCAAAGTGCAACAGATGGGGCCCACAGCTCTCAGCCAGCTGGCTCACATCGGTACAGAACCTCATAGACAAAGCTCTTTGGGTCCTCACAGCAGAAAGGGGTCCTGAGAACAGGGGCTTTGAGACCTGCTTCGCTAGGCCGATCCGCTGTCCCCCCTGCCTCCTGTCTGCCCTGGCCCGGCCCTGCATGGCTGTGGGGTCAAGGGGCCGCCAGACCCTACGTCTGCTCTGCCTGCCAGGCCAGTCTCAATTCCACCTGGTCCTCAGCCAGCAGCCCCCACGCCCACCTCTGCCTTCCTACAGGCACTGCCAGTAGGGCTGCCTGGCTCTGCCCACCGGCCTGGTCTCTGCTGAGGCTCACGTCTCACTGCCTGTCCCCTGATGTGTGTGGTTTGTGGCACACACACCACACAGCACCCTCCCATACATCCCCACCCCCAGCACTGCCCTGCCTGTCCCTGGGGGTCCTGTCCCTGAGGCTGTGACCAGGCAGTGACAATGTCCCACTTCTCCCCCAGGCGCAGAAACAGGTGGCAGACCATCAAGTTGCTCCTGCAGCGAGGTGCCGACCCTAACCTGTGCCAGGTGCCCATGCAGGTCCTGTTTCTCGCTGTCAAGGCCGGGGACGTCGATGCTGTGCGGCTGCTGCTGGAGCACAGGGCAAGGACCGACATCCGGTTCCCCCACAAGGTAGGAGCTGGCAGAGGTGGGGACTGGATGGGGCTCCTGGGCCACCGCTACAGAGGTGTCTCCAGGTAGGTCCTGCAAGCTGGTTTAGTTGTCACAGTGCCTTGTGCCCTATAGAGTTTGTAGAGTGTCTCCCGGTGTCCAGAAGGTGACCCGGGTTTGGGAGGCAGGGGCAGCCACCTGCAGGGTGTGGCAGAGGGCTCTGGCGTTGACCTTCTATCTATCAATAGCCAGCAAGTTGTGTAGCTGAGAAAGAAACAGGTTTTCTTTAAAGGGGAGAGACACATGGATGTGATTTTATATTTTTTTCTAAAGAAAGCGTGAACCCCTGTACCTGCCCACAGAGGGAGGCTGTGGCCTTCCTGAGGGACGCTTCTCTCCACCCTGAGGTGACACTCAGTGTTTAGCCAGAACGTGCTGGGACTTTGCTCTTAAGTTAACTCACACTGGGTGCCAGTTCTTTGAAGGGAGAAGAAAGGCTAGTGCTTTCACAGTCTTGCTGTGGACTCACTGCCTTGGCATCTTGAAGGGCCACAGTCACTTCCCTAATTCGAGATCCAGCCTGAATCACCATGATCATGTGTCAGGTGTCCAGGCCACATCCAGATGTGAACAGATGGATGGCATAATCTGGCATCAGGGCCACCTTTGGGTGCCTCAGAAGAGGCGCGTCACACATTGGCAATGTGCCCAGGCCACTTTCCTGTGAAATTCACTTTTTCTTGTCTGGTTGTGTAAACATGTCCAATCAGCTGTTTAAGCCCTGTGGAAGGCGTAGTTTGGAAGCTCTCTGGGCACCAGGCTTGTGCTCTTATGCCTGAGGGCGGGCAATCTCACCCCCTAGGCTGCTTTGCTAGAGTGTAGCTCCAGCCTTCTGAGTGTAAGGTTATGCTGAAAATAGAATTTCTGATTAAGACCCATGATAATTTCATGTTTCACGCTTACTGATTGAGCTCTGTCCTTGATTCTGGCTAAGGTCACAGTGGCTAAACTTGGCCCAGACATCCTTAGTTTCTTCCTTTGTCCATCCACCCATTGCTCCCACCAGGATGCATCACTGACATGCTCATCTTTCAGAGGGAAGGTTTTTCTACATTAAGCTGTTTGAGTAGGTTGGGCTGTGTGAAAATTCCCTCTCCTCCCTGGGCGCAGGCTGAGAAGCTTCTGGGGCCAGCATAGCCATCACACAGGGCCACACCTGGGCACCGGAGGGCACTGCCCTTACCCCAGGCACTGCCTGCTCTACCTCCAGGCATGGGGCGGCCTCTGCCAGCATCTGCTTCAGGACTTGGGATGTTCTGGTTTCTGAAGGTCTGTTTTAGTCTGTCTGTGCTGCCTCAGCTAAATATCTAGGCCTGGGTGATTTATGAACAAGAATGTATTTCCTCCCAGCTCTGGAGGCTGGGAAGTGCGAGATCAAGGCATCTGGTGGAGGCTGCTCTCTGCTTCTTGGATAGCACCTTGATGCCGTGTCCTCTGCAGGGTAGGGCATCATGTGCTCACACAGCATGAGGCTGCACCAGCCTCTCCTGAGAGGGCGTGGCCCTGTGCCCACCACCTCCCAAGGCCCCTCCTCGTAACCACCAGAGGTCTTCAGGTCTCAGTTTCTGGACCTGGGGGAGGAGTCATTTAGCCTGAGGCAGGTCCTGCAGGGACTGTGCTGTGACCACCCTAGCAGGGGACGGGTGGGCCCTGCAGTGGAGGCATTAACATGCCGTCCTGGAAATGCACGCACGGTTGTAAAGTGTAGGATAAGTAAAAACTAAAAATGGCCTCCTGGCCATTCACATGACATGTGCTGCAGATTAGCTGGCGCCAAACAAACCAAACAGCCCCACACTACTCTTCAGGACTCCAGGAGTGTGGGGAAGGGCTCTCAGCCTGTGCCCCTCCCCAAGGCTCCTTGGTGGCGCCACCTGCATGCCCTGTGCACTCTGCAGTGCTTTGGTTTTTGGTTTTAGCATAAACCATGTATCTTGGGCAGCCCTTTAGGCCAGTGCATAGTCTCCTATCCTTGTTTTTAGGGGGGTACAGCCGTATGCATTTCATTGGATTTAGATAGCAATTCATTCACGGGCCCCAGTGGATGGACAGCTGATGTTATTAGCATCTTTTTTTAGACCAAGGTGCCGTGAATAAAGTGAGAGACTGCCCATCATGCTTGGGGTGCTGGGGCCCTTGTAGCTCTGCTGCACTGTCCAGGTGCACTGGGCATGGTGACCTCAGCTGCAGCAGAGCAGGAGTTCTGTGGCTGCTTCTCGTTTTTCTAGAATGCCTGGGAAATCCAAAGAGTGGTTAAGTGTGTAAATGTTTCCAACTGGTCGTTGACATTAGTGCCAGGAGCATAGTCTGTTCTCACCAGCTTTGCTTCTTAAAACATGGCCCACATTTCAGAGCCCCCATGTTAGGGTCTTGGCCCTTAGGGACAGAATGCCTGTATTTCAGGTTGGGTACAACCACATTTTCTCTAGACTCTGACTATACACCTGTTCTCAGGGGGATCTCATACATGAGAAAGAAATTCTCTAAGAGTGAGAGAACTGGGAGCCTTCTCTGCAGCCTCTCCCCTCTGTGTGGCCCAGCACTCAGCTGCCAGCATCACCCGCCTGGCAGCCCTTGGGGTTGCCTGTGTGTGGGTGGGTTTGCATCTCATGACCGCACTTGGATTCCTTGTGCTCTCTGTAGAGCAGCCTCTGATCATCCTTGCTGAGAGGGTCTGTGCTTGGCAACTGTCTCATACTGCTGAAAATGTCATTATTTTATGCTCTTGCTCTTGCCTCTGCTGGGTTCAGATCGTTTTCCCTTGGGACGCTGTAGGTGAGGCTGTGCTGTCTTCCAGCCTCTGTGGAAGTGATTTAATGAGAAGTGAGCACTCACCTGACCCACGGCTTTGCAGGACAGTTACTCGGCCCTGGGCCAGAGCTTCAGATCTGTGAAGTTTTCTTACATTATGTCTTGAGTATTTCTTTCTGTAATCTTCTCTCTGCTGTCCTTCTGAAGATCTCACTTGATGGACAGTAGAACTCTGAATCTCTCCAAGATGTCTCCTAAGCTTTGTTTCCAGAGAATGTTTTTTTTTTTTTTTTGATACGGAGCCTCAAGCTATCCCCCTGGGTAGAGTGCCATGGCATCACAGCTCATAGCAACCTGCAACTCCTGGGCTCAAGCCAGTCTCCTGCCTCCGCCTTCCAAGTAGCTGGGACCACAGGCGCCCGCCACAACGCCCGGCCATTTTTTAGTTGCAGTTATCATTGTTGTTTTGCGGGCCTGGGCTGGGGATTCAAACCTGCC
>CAUYQV010186349.1:0-29416 GCA_963574575.1 Galagoides demidoff
GTCCCAGCTGCTTGGGAGGCGGAGGCAGGAGACTCGCTTGAGCCCAGGAGTTGGAGGTTGCTATGAGCTGTGATGCCATGGCACTCTACCCAGGGGGATAGCTTGAGGCTCCGTCTCAAAAAAAAAAAAAAAAAAAAAAAACATACAAGATAAAAGTAACTATAGTTAACCTGTTGTAGATGCCTACCTTTGGCTAGGCACTGTCCGAAGCACTTTGTACGGATAAATAAGCTTACAACCCTATGAGTAAGTTACCATTATTATCTTTGTGTTACACATGAGGAAACTGAAGCACAAAGAGATCAAGTAACTTGTCCAAGGTCACCAGCTTGAAGTAGCAGAGTCAAGGTTCCAGCTCAGGGTGCCTGACTTCAGAACTGGAGTTCATAACTCCTGCACCATCTGCCTACTGTGTACCCTTTAGGATTCAGTGCAGGGACCACCTCCCCACTGAGGCCTTCTATTTTCCTTGACTGGGTCAGGAGCTTCCAGCCACCACCATGACATTTTCGTTCTTGTCCCCATGATCCAGAAACTCCCACCAGCAGGGACTGTCTGTCTGGCTCAGCACTGTACCCTCAGAGCCCAGCACAGTGCCTGGCTTCACATACGTTAAAAACCTGCCTGAATCCTGCTAGAGAGTGTTCTGTTCTTTTCAATCATAAGGACTGTAAAATCCTACTATATAAATTAACTGGAGTTAAAAAGATTCAATCTCACAAAACCTGGGTTCTCATTTTTGTATGGCTACTGAGAAAGACTATGTTTTCACCCATCCGAAAAAAATATACACCTTTACCAGTAAAGATGATAAGACTTATGCTCTACACCACTGACTTTATCCTGATCTGAGGAAGTTCTAAATAATCAAAGGACAGGTGTCACCATACCCACTTTCTGCCCAATGTTGGCCACATGCTCTGAAGGTCTAAAAGACGCTGACAGAGCAGCTGAGAGACTGAGGGGCCCGGAGAGGGTGAGGGGCTCTGGTCTCATTCCACACATAGTTTCTGTTCTTAAGCCTGCATAACACCCTTGCTGGAGCAAACTCTCTTGCACTGGGTGTTTATTTTCCCACTGCTGAGGGTAACTATTGTTGGCTAATACCATTTTCCAATGATGCAGAGATAACAAGCTCTGCTCTGCCTTGGGAGGGGCTGACAAAGGAATGGAAGAGAGGGACAGCTCACAAAAGAGTGAGATTCCTGAGAGTGGGCAGGTCTGGGCAGGCTCCTTGGTGAAGGTGGCATTTGTCTGGCCTTTGGCCCCTGCTGGCCTTTCCCCCATGGTTATAAAGAACACAGAAATGCCATACTAGCCTCAGCCTAGATTTGCCCTTTGAGCCGATGATAATTTGGGGAGAGGTTATGACAACCTCCAGGAGACAAGAAGCGAGTCCTTATCACTGTACCACTACCACCCAGGTGTGCAGCCTGCCCAGCCCGAGCTGGGAGGTGTGGGAGCCTTACTTTCCTCACCAATAAAATGTAGATAATGATAATACCTTCCTCCCAGGCCTGTGGTGAAGATCAAATGAGAGAATGCAGGGAACATAGTCTTATATGCTATAAAAGGCTCTGACAAATGCTCATTATTTCTTCCTATTCTTCTCCTGGAATTTATCAAACACTTTATGGGCCCTGGAGGTATTTTTTGTCTTCATTCTGCGTGGCTACCTCTGGCCCACAATTCTCCTCTCCTGCTGAACTTTAGGAGAGGCAGGGCGGTTCAGTGGTCAGGGAGGGAGGGAGCAGGCTGGCTGGGGTTTGAACCCTGGTTCTACCTTTTCTAGAGGAGTGACCCAGAGCAAGTCACACAGCCTTTCAGAGCTCCTGCAGCGTTCTCCTGTATAAAATAGGTGTAAAAATTGAACTTAACTCACAGGCTGATGTGAGGACTGGGACAATTTGTGCAAAGTTCTTAGTACTGTACCTACTACGTGCTTAATAAATGACTATTGTGTTGTCATTATTCTCTCTGGTAGGTGGGACTATGCCTTTTTTGAGTGGAAGGACCAATGAAAAGAGACCTCAGGCACTATATTCATAGACTTCCCTATCTCCACATTCAGGAAGTAGGTAGACCAGAAAGCAGATTGGGTGCTCTTTCATTCAGCAAGCAGTTTTGAAGTGCTCTGTGCCAGGTGCTAGACAACAGGATGACTCAATTACAGTCCCCATCATGGGGAGCCACACTGCGGGGAGGAAGGTATTTACTCATTCACTCGTTCATTCATTCATCCACTTGGTCAATTATCACCCATTTGCCAGAGTCTCATGCAGGGTCTGTGGGGGGATCTAGGCACAGACCCAGGGCAGAGTGGGGAGCCAGAGTAGTGGAGGTCTGGCTGGAGTCCCTTGAGGCCACTGCCTCTTCCTGATATGTCTTCCCACTTCCTGTCACTTGACCAGTCTCCCTATCCGAACGTCAAAGGGTTGCTTGAGCTGGTCCCTAAGCTCCTGGCCCACAACAACATTCCAGATTTCTCAGCCAGGATGGACAAATGCCGAGTGACACCCCCGTCGCTGCTCCCAGCCCACACACTCACTCGGGGCACAGGCATCGATCGGCTTGGAGCTCATTAGCGGCCGTGCAGCCGTTGCTGCATGTCACAGGCTCTTAAAGTCTCCATTACCAAGGCCCCTCGCTTCTCTGTATTTTTAGCCCGCATCTGGAGGAGACGGCTGGCATCTCCTGCAGTTATACATGTCAGGTTCAGTGGTTTCGACAACTTCTCAGGCCTCTGGGTACCTGGAGGTGAGGGGCCCCAGTTCTCCTCCTGGAAGAGAAGCTGGTGGGAAGTGTGAGGGCCAGGGGTGGGTCCAGGCTCCCCCACTTTCCTCTAAGCCCCCAGTCCATTCTTCTGGGATACTATATCCCAGGTATGACAGAGTAGAGGGGTGCCCACATTTTTTAGGCTTCTCTGGAATGCAGGAGGACACACAGCTCTTTAGATGACACTGGAATGAGGGCAGATAATGCCAACTTGGGAACAAAAACCCAGGTCAGTTGGACATCCCTAAGGATCAGCCACCATCTCTGGTGGCAGACAGGTAGAGCCTCACACACAGAAAACACTCAGCAGTGTGTTGTCATCCAGCACGGTCAGAGAAGGTTTCTGTGTGCCTGCAGGAGACAAAGCAGGCCACGCCAAGCAAGTCACACTGCCTGCCAGGCTGGAGGAAGCCTGGGTTCTTTCAGCATTGGGTAAGCACTACAGTTCACTAAGCCTGGAATGCTGGAGAAAAGGTATGTTCACAGCCCACCGACTCTAAGATTAGTGTTCCCTGATGATAGGAAAGAAGAGGCAGGCCACAGCTTGCCTGGGCATGGTAGGAGGTGCAACGTGGAGGTGAGTGGGGAGGAATCTCACAGTGTGGGGGAGAGGCAGTCCCCAGGCCTGAGATGGGAATGGGGCTGCACCCATGTCAGGAGCACCAGAGCCTGGACTTCCAGGAAGAGCAAAAGCCTCCATCCATCAAGGACCTAGTTCACATTTCTCCCACCCCCAACAGCTGTATATCCTAAGACTTGCTAATAAAGGGCTGTGCCTGTGGCTCAAGGAGCGGGGCGCCAGCCCCATATACTGGAGGTGATGGGTTCAGGCCCAGCCCTAGCCAAAAATTGCTAAAAAAAAAAAAGGAAAAAAAGACTTGCTAATAAACTAAGATAATAGTAATGAGTAGTTATTACTCCCACTCTGAACCCAACAGTCCACTAAATGCTCTTCTTACATTTCCTGATCTTCTTACTGATTCTTCGCATTAAGGCAGGATCTATTATGATTATTCTCATCTTATAGAGGTAGAAAGTGAAGCTCAGAGAGCCAAAGCAACTCACCCAAGTTCACACAGCTGGAAACTGCCAAACAAATGCAGAACTTCCATCCAGAGCCCAAGCTCGCCCTAACCCATGCATACAGCTTCCAGATGCCAAGGAAGGGATGAGGTAAGTTCTCACTCGACAGTGACATTTTACTGATGACACAGTGGGAAGAACATCATTGTGAAGTGTCAGAAGGTTCTGGCTCTGAGCCAGACATGGTTCTGACAAATCCCCATTTCCTCTGGGCCTCAATGAGGGACTAGATTGAGATGGGGATGGATCAGTGCCACATTACACATCTGTTCTGAGTTCCCATCTGACTCTGACAAGATGTTGAATAATAGTCATAGCAAACATTCCTGGAACATTTACACTGTGCCAGGCATATTATAGGTGTTGTTTTATTTAATCTTCATACCTCCCCTGTGAGGTATTATCCTTAGGCAAATGAGGGACTGAAGCTCAGAAAGGCCGAACAACCTGCCTAAAGTCACACAGCTGATAACAAGGTTAGGATAGAATTTGAAATGTGTTCTTTTCTCTCTTAACCACTTCTTCCTTCACCACTCCCCTTCTGGGGCATCAGTCCTGGGATGCCTAAATGTTTTGAAGAGGGGTTCCAGGTGCCCCGAGGCACAACTAGAGGGAGGTGGGGAGCGGGGCCTATAGGATCTGTGAGACACGCTCTGTGTTTTCTGCTGTCTAGGTGAGAGCAGCAGCTTCCTCACACTCGGGCTCAGGGAACTGGCTTTCTTTATACCACCCATTCCACCACATCTATTATTGACACCCCATTTACCTCTGGGTATGCGCTGAGAGCCTCCCAGACACAGAATACCTCCTGAAGAAGGAGAAGGAAGAGAGCGTGAAACACCTCTGCCCCACACCGGGGCCGTGGAGCGGCAATGGTGAGAAACCAGGCACAAGGACATGGGAATTTCTAAGCTTTGCTGCCATCAATGAACTCACCAAATGTTTACTGTCTGCCTGTGTGGTGTCAGGTACCATTCCTAGGCAGAACTGCCATATACAGTTTGTGCTGCACAACCCTCTGGAGGTGCCATTTGTACTGTAGACTCGTGTGCCTGACACAGCTGGGTATTGGAAATGTTGTGGTAAGCAAGACCAACCTGGCCTCTGGTTTCAAAGAGGATCCAGTCCCTCAGGGGAGACAGTCAAGTGAAGCAGGAATAACCTCCCAGTGTGGCCAATGTGGTGATGGGGGAGAAGCAGAAGAGGCCCAAGACTACATTTAATAAATGAAAGAAGGCTTCCTACAAGTGACTTCTAGCCCAGGGCCTGAAGGATAAATAGGAACAGCCTACTTACGGGGGAAAGAGTGTTCTGGGCAGAAGGAAAAGCAAGAGCAATAATTAAAACACAAGATTTTATAGACGATATTAATAATACTGAACAAAGAACTTTGGCAACATTTATTCATTCCATCCATCATTTACTCATTAAGGAGATGGAGAATTGTTATGCCTGCCTGGGAATTGAAAAAATTTCATCCAGGAAGTGACCCTTGAACTGGGCCTTGAAGGATGAGTAAGAGTTTTCTGGGGAAAGAAGCACCTGAGGAGAGAAAAGTACATGAGCAAAGGCATATGGTTGAAGGTTTTGTAGCATTATTGCCCGTACGAAGCGAAGGTTTAGATATCTTCCCCTGGCTATGCTTGGTAGCTCTTTGTCTCTAACCTTGATATTTATTATTCATTGTTAACATGACCTCATCTGTTAATAAGGGTTCAGATAGGAATGTTGGATGGATGCACGCATGAGTTCAGGAGTCAATGGATGGGTGGAAAGATTAATGCATGTGTGAATGAAGGAATACATGAAAGAACTAATAATAACAGCAGACATTTTGTACAATGCTTTCCATGTGCCGGGCATTGTTCTAAGTGTTTTACGTTTATTAAATCATTAAATCCTCACACAACCCTAGGAGGTAGATTTTGTTATTATATGCATTTTACAAATGAGAGAAGTAAGGCGTGCAAGGTTAAGTAATATAAACAATGCTATGTAGCTAGGAGGTAGGGGAGCTAGGGTTTGAACTGAGGCAATCTGGCTTCAAAGGATACTCCAAGCAGGAATAAACTCTATTAGTTAGACAATTCCTCATTCATCCAGATATCTACTTTCTCACAGTAGTGGTTTCTTGGCTTAAGCTTCCTCTAGAAATACAGTTTCCTTGGAGCAGACCTGGGTCCAAGTGGCCAGAGTCACTGCCCTGGCTGGCTGGGACCGGAGGCACCTGCACCCCACACTGAGACACAAAGTGCTGAGAATGCCCTGCTCCTCCCTGGGGGATGCTGAGTGAGGAAGGGGGCCTCTGGCCCCCACAATGGATTGTTCCCAGCTCTAGAACAGGAAGCTTGAAGTTTGCCTTTCAGATTGATTGGATTAGCATTGCGGAAGAGTCCACCTTCCTGTGAAGTGTATTAACAATTTCCTCCGGCTGGTCTCTCACCCAGGGCAGGCTCATCGTGAAGTGCCTCAGATTTCCTAGGAATCCTCTGAGACATTTTGACATTCTGATCGTCACTGCCAACGTGGGCTGCGAAGGAATTAATTGACATGGATGAAACCCTCAATTTCCAAGGGCTGTGTAATAAAATAAAGGTTATTGTATTATTACAGATTCCACCACTAATGAAAAAGGGCTAAAGACCATAATCACAATATGGCATGCTTAGTGTGTAGGGACTTAGTTTGATTTCCACAGGCAACCATCCTGAACTTTAGGGAATAATGATAATAATAGGGATTATTTATTGAGCATTTATGATATGCTAGGCACTTTACCAAATGATCTCTATGTATTGTGTATTCCCAAAACAACACTATGAAAAAGGTCTATTTTCATCTCCATTTTACAGATGAAGAAACTGACTCATGGAGAGGTGAAGTGAACATGACTGCTGAGTTGTGGGTAAAACATATTCCATTTTCTTGGAGGCGAGTGAGTTTTTAAGTACCTGAGCAGGCAAGGTTAAGATACTGGCTAAGTATAGGGCATTTGGGGTGGTACAGTATTAGGAGTGTTTGCATATACTTTCTAGACTCTACAGAACACCATTTCCTTTTCTCTCAGACCACAGGAATCCCATACATCCATCTACCGATCCATCCATAGCAAAGAGATCCATCCATTCATCGTCCGCCCTCACATCCATACATTAATCAGTCTATCAAGCCACTCATCCATTTAGCCACCATCCACCCATCCATTCAAGCATTCATTCATTTAGTCATATCTTCAGGCATTTGCTTATTTATTCAACTCAGGGGCTGAACTCTGACTAATGCTCCCTAGCTCTTGTCACAGAACTAGGTGCCCTTTTCTCATAGGAGTGTCTACTGTGACTAATGCAGCAAACAGGGGAGACTCAGAGCAGGACAGGGTGCTGAGAGATATACAGCACCAGCTCTATAATTTGTAAAGTCCCTCCGACTTTCTCCTCCTCAGTCTCTCTATATGTAAAATGGGAATAATACTTACAGGCTGTTGTGAATTTAAAGCAAGTAAATAAGGTCAGGCATGGTGGCTCATGCCTATAATACTAGCACGCTGAGAGGCCAGGGCAAGTGGATTGCTTGAGCTCACAAGTTCAAGGCCAGCCTGAGCAAAAGTGAGACCCTGTCTCTACTAAAAATAAAAAAAACCAAGGCAAGAGGATCACTTGAGCCCAAGAATTGGAGGTTGCTGTGAGCTATGATGCCACAGCACTCTACCCAGGGTAACAGCTTAAGACACTGTCTCAAAAAAATAAATAAACCAAATAAAGCAAGCAAATGTATGACATTCTTTGGAACTATATGAGTGCTACATAAATGTATGTCCCCAACATCATCATCACTTAGTGCAGCATGTACTCAAACCTAAAATATCATTAAGTTTGAGAAGTCAGAATCTGTGAAATGAACCATTTCTGATTGTTTTTACAGAAATTATGTAACATTTACAAATATGAAATTACTTTAAATCATGCAATTACTCAGTTTTATAACAATCATATCTATTCCCCATCCTCTTGGGGCTACAGGGAATATTAGGGAGTAGGATCTGGAAAGGTACTTGGTAGAAAGGGGTACTTGGTGGAACATGAAGCCTGCCATTTGAAGCATATTAGATAGAGCACTCCAAAGTTACTATATATCAGAGTGATCATACAAGGTTTATTCCCTGTTGGTTATAAGGAGAGACGAGGGAATACCATACAGAAATATGTGCCTGGAAACTCAGGAAAAGATGAATAATAAGGCTACAAGATGAGCAGGAACTACAGTAAATACAGGCCTTATAGAAACTGTATCAGTCAGCTTGGGTTACATTATGCTGCAGTAACAAACAATCCCAGACATCTCAGAGGCCTATGACAAATGTTTCTTTTTCTTTTTTTTTTTTCAAATGTTTATTTTTCCCATGACATGTCTGTCATAGGTCAGGTGCGGCTCTGTTCCATCTTTCTTCACTCTGGGGGCTCAGGCCAACAGAGGAACACACTGGTTCTTAATGCTGCCTCTCACAACTTATTGACCAAAGCAAATCACATGGCAAAGCACCCAAGGAAGGGACAGCAAATATTTTGAACAATAATACAACTTTACACATACAATACATTGTAATTTGGACTAGAAGGTCCTTGGAACATCAAGTAGCTTGGGGAAGGGACCTGGTAACTTACCTTCTCCCTGTGTCTACCTCTTCTCCTCTCACCACTCCTGACTCTCTCTGTGTATATTTTCAATGTCTTGTGGCTTTTTCTGACTGGGTGGGCCTGGGATTGAGGTCCTATTCCAGAATCTCAGGTGACAGTTCGAGGACCATAAGTAGTGGAGGAGATATTCCTCCTAAGGAATCTCCTAGGCTCTAGGACTGTAAGTTGTGGAGGAGCTATTCCCCCAAGGAACGTTGGTATGCTATAACCAGAAAAGTGTGAAAGGAGTGCTGGGCAGACGAAAACAGCACGTGTCCACCGTACTCTGTTGATTCTTCATCCCCCATATGCTTGCCTATTTAGATGCCCTGAAGAGAAAGTCTAATTGGCCCAACTCATCTTTTTCCTCCCACAATGCCACAGCAGAGGCTCCTGGTTTGTGGATCATCTACCACATGCCTGGTAATGGTTCAAATAGCTAAGGTATGAGGATGCACCACCTATGGCTGCCCCTTTGATAGCCATAGTGGGCAGAATGGGCAGCATGATTCATGTGTCTTTAGAGCCCTGCATCTCCTTGCCACAGTGGGTGACATTCATGAGGCCTGGGAGGAATTCATGAAGCAGAGTAGAAAGCCTTAGTCCATTCGGCCTGCTATAACAGAATGCTATAAACGAGGTAGCTTATAAACAACAGAAATTTATTCCTTACAGTTCTGGAGGCTGGAAAGTCCAAGATGAAGGCATCAGCAGATTCATTGTCTGCTGAGGGCCTGCTTGGTGATTCATAGATTCACAGTAATCCTGCTCACTGTGTTCTCTCATGGTGGAAATGGCAAAGCAGCTCTCTGGGGTCTCTTTTATAAGGGCACTAATCCCATTCATGATCTAATCACCCCCAAAGGCCCTACCTCCTAATACCATCACACTGGTGATTGGGTTTCAACACATGAGTTTTGGAGGGAAACATTTCAACCATAGCAACTGGGTTCTGTAGCCCTGGGGAATGGACTAGGGGGAAGGTAGGAACTGGCTAAGGGATCTGTGTCCCCACTCTCTGCCCTGGCAACTAACAGTCTGTCTCTGCCCATGATCATTTCTGCAAAATGACACAAAGATCCTCGTTGGGTCATCTTCACTGCGCCAAAGGCAAGACAAGTCCTTTAAATTTACTGCAAATGTTCATTGGGGATGAACCAGAGTGTTTGTTAACTTCAGACGCCAATAAATGTTGATAAATAATGCCATTAAAAATGTGTTATTGCTCTCACACTTTGTTATAACATCTTTCCTCTTACTTTTTCCCCATGTAACATTTACTTTAAAAGGCCCCAGCAAAGAGCCAAGCGCCAATAAAATGACACCAAATCTCCCAGAACATCTTCATTTATGAAAAACTCAAAAACCCAGCACTCAGGGAAAAGTCACTGAGATGTTCCACTGTTTTGTAAACTTTGCAAAATCTGTAGTTCCTATGGTTGAGGCCTAACTGCACATTGCATTTGAAATTTTGAAGTTTCAATTGCTTAAAAATATTGTAACTGCTTCTCAAACAGGAAAATTGCATTTAGATTTCCCTCTGTGTTTAACCTCAGACTGGCAAGAGATAGTCTTCAAATTTCCTCAGCAAATGAAAATCACTTTAGGATTGAGATTGCATATGGATAGTTCCTACCACGAGAAAAAGAAAATCTTCAGGAACAAATATAGTCATACATTCTGTGCTGGGCCCATAAAGTGGAGAAATAGATGATCATTTTGTTCCATAATCCACAGCATGAAGGATTTGGGATAGAGGCAAGGAAAGACATTTTTGAATATGAGGTTCAGTCACATCTGAACTGTTACTAAGGGAAATTGCAGCATCCTGCACTCAATTTTCGCAGAGCCAGCCTCCTGTAAAATTGTACCATTCCTTTGGCACTTTCTATGCCAAAATTCCCTTCTTCCCCACACAGGTTCTAGTGTATTCAAACCACTTTTTCTCATCAGTCAATCATATAACTCATTCAAACTAAAGTGTGATTGTTTGTACCTTAAAGGCAGCCACTGGGAGGCTGAGGTGTGGTGGCTCACATCTGTAATCCCAGCTCTCTGGGAGTCTGAGGCGGGTGGGTGGCTTGAGCTCACAAGTTTGGGACCAGCCTGAGCAAGAGCGAGACTCCATCTCTAAAAATAGCTGGTCGCCAGGGCAGGCACCTGTAGTCCCAGCTACTCGGGAGGCTGAGGCAAGGGGATTGCTTGAGCCCAAGAGTTTGAGGTTGCTGTGAGCTGCAATACCACAGCCCTCTACCTGGGACAAGAAGGCGAGACTCTATCTCAAAAGAAAAAAAAAAAAAAAGGAAGAGGGCAGTGCTTTACTCAAAGGAATGAATCAACCTTGGTGAAATTCTAGGCAGTGACAGATAGTTGATTAGATGGGGTATTGAAAGGAGGTCTTTTTTGTCTACTTACAAGACTGGTTTTACCTGTGATAAATTCATCCACTTTCCTTTCTCCTTTTCCTTCCATCTAGTCAACAAACTTCTCTGGGGTGCCTGCTTTATTCCATTCTTTATGCTTAGTGTTGAAGTCTTGGAATAGGAACTTCCTACAACAAAGGGAGCTGAGCCCAGGAAATAATAATCATAATCACATAAATGCAATTACCATTCATTGAGTGGGTGCTTACTACATACTGGGGACTATGCTAGGAGCTTTTTGTGGATAATATTTTAATCTTCACAACAACCCAGTAAGGTATGTATGTGTTATTCCCTTTTCACAGACAAGAAAATAGAGGTACCTTTTTTTTTGTCCAAGGTCACACGTATTATAGAGTGGTCCTGGGATATCAACCCGGGCAAGTCTGAGTTCAGAGCTTTCTGTTCCAAGTGAGATTAGATTAAAATAAGCCTACAAGGCCGGCTTTGAGGAGGGGGTTGCAAGAAGAGCCAGCTTCTTGCTGAATGTGTAGGAGCCTCAAGTGAGGGGAGCCCCAGTGAGTCACCCCACTCTTGCCCCCCTTGCCTCACAGGATACCCCCTCCCCCCACTAGCAGACACCAGAAGCCAGCAGCCTGGCTATGCCCCAGGCCTGGCTCTGGTCAGGAAGAGGGGATCTTTTGTGAGATGCTGGCCTGGTCTCTGTTAATGCCAATTAGCGTTTCTGCCTGCTTGGAGCTGCAGGGCCAGCAGGCTTCTGTGATCCTGGTGACTAGAGGTTCTGGCCTAGAAATGCTCAGGATGTGGGACAGAAGTCAGAGAGTCCAAGAGGAAGGACTTTGTCATTGAATGGAGAGGAAATGGGGTTTCACAGAGGCCCCATGGGGCCCAGCAGCCTTGAGGGCAGGGCTCTCTGGGGCCAGACAAAAAGGAAGAAGAGAGAAAGAGATCCAGGACTGCCTCTACTCCACCCCCACATATCTCGCTGTGTCTTGGCTAGGAAGTGGGGCACTGGTTTTTAAGAGAAGAGAAGGTAGAGAGTGGGTTCTGACATTCCTGGCTATGTAGGGTTGTGAGGGCCCGACTCTGCCTTATGACAAGCCCAGAAAATTGGCCTCAGATTCTTTAGTTATCCAGGATTTGTAGCTGGCCATAAATTTGAATAAATGGCATCCAGTTAGCAGATTGAGTCCTTAGGGGCCTGCCAAGAAAACCTGGTCACCCCTTTCTGAAGCTGTCATTTGGCTCCCAGATGGGCATGGGTGAGTCTCTGTGGTCTGGGGGATGGCCCCAAGTCCACCAGCTCTTTCGTGTCTGCCTGTCTTCCAAACTCCCCTCCCTTGCCCTCTGGTCCCCTTTTTGTTGCCCCCTCTATCTGTTCTTCTTGCCCAATGGTGGGCTTCCTCTTGTCCTTCTGAGCCTGCTTGCCCGACCAGGCCTCCGGCAGGGTGATAATTCATTCTCATACTTCTGACACTCACTTGGGCTAGACCACCCACCACATCCCTGATTCTTGCAGGAGGGCTGTTCAAGGTCATTTGCAGAACAGGCAGCCACAGATGGTCAGCAGCTGGTGAGTGCCATCCTTCCCTGGCTTCTGTCTCCAACTCCACCTGGTTGCCCAGCCACTCTTCCATGACTCACCCAGGTGCCCTGGAGGCTGGTTTTCTAGAACCCCATCACTGTAGGTTCAAGAACATTACTTTACCTTCCAAACACAGGTGTTACTGGCCTACTCCCCAGTAGGACCTTTCTAAGCAGTGCATGAAAGGACAAGGAGGTGATATCTATAGAAGAAGGGCCCCAGGCTCAGGCCAAATTTTACCTTCTCCAATTCTTGGACCTTCCTCTCATCCTTGTATTCTCCACTCTCTTCTCAGGGGCTTCTCCCTTTTTGAACTCCCATGGCAACCTCTACTTCCTGTCCCCACATTCCTAAGAAATGGACAATTCCAAGGTCAGGGTTAAGGTCTGAAGGGTGATAAAGGCCTTATATTAGCTTCCCAAGCCCCATACTCAGCCACTCAACTCTCCTGAACCCTTAGTTGAGCTCAACTTTCATCTCTGTCACTGTAGGATGATATATGAACCTAAGGACAAATTACCATTTCTCTTTGTATGGGAAAAAAAGAAGCTCATCATCTCCCCACACTCCATCCTGAGGGGCAGGTACTGCTGCCAACCTCTTCCTTGCTAAGCCTCTTCTCACTACTGCTTGGCCTTGTCTGAGCTCAGGGTAAAGCCCCAGGATGCCCCAGTTAGGAACAAGCTCAGGGCCAGCCAGGCAGGACATGCAGTAGGTAGGAAATTGGCCCTGCACAAACTTTCACTATATTGTCTTCCTGGGGGCTTCTGAGTTTTGGGGAGGATTTAGAGGTAGGGGGACACTGCTGTACTTAGTGGCAAGAGCTGAGAAAGGGGCTTATGTTGCCTGTACGCTGAGGGGTCTTCCATAGCCTGGGCAGCCTGTGGTTTTTCTGTACAGTGCTTGGGTGGTGTATCCTGGGCTCTGGCAGTGCATCAGCCCCTAATATTAATGCAGATGGAATCAGAGCATTTAGACCAAAACACATAGCTCCCATTTCCAGAATAGCTGGTAAGGGTCACTCAAGCCTCATAACCTTGATGAAGAGAGCTTAAATTATCCCTATTTAATAGCTGAAGATGTGGAAGCTCAGAGTGGTTAAGTGCTTGCCTAAGAATGCACAGCACGGAAGGTGTGGAGCTGGGATTTGAATCTGAATCTGGCTTCAGAGCTCCAGCTCTTAAAGCCTGTGTGATATTTCATGGGCAGGACTCGTCACTTCCCCTAGACCATCCCTAGTGCTTCATCTGGGCATAGCCACTGCTGGGGTTGTGAGATCAGAGAGCTCGGGTCAAGAGAGATCAGGTGGCTCCAAGGCCTGTCTTGAGGGACTGGCTCGTGTCAGGGCTCTGAAGCTGGGAAGGAGCTTTGAGAGGCTTTCTCTCCACCCTTGGGCCACCCACGCCCACCCCGTCATTGGTAACTGACAGGCTGCTTTGCCAACAAAGGTGTCACTGAAGCTTTCTGCCAGCTTGTCACCTACCTCTCCCAGGGAAGGAGTAGGTGGAGGGGCCTGTCACTGGCCTTGCCTCTGCCCTTCTAGCAGGTGATGCTGCCTCCCAGGGCTTTGTAGGAGAGAAGCTGCCCTGTGTTCCCACAGCTTGAGGTGCACATTCAGCCTATCTTCTGGATACCTGGGTCACAAGACTCTCCACACCTAGCAAGAAGAGACTGGACTGCCTGTGGCACCACAAACTGGAGGTCCTAGACTTGGCACTGGGGGGCTCTGGCATCTAGATCTTCCCACCTACCTCCAACTATTACCATGGTTCCCCTTCCTCAGACCAGTCCCATTGATTGGCTCCTGGGCAGTTTCTTTTCCTCTCCTCTCCTTCGCTCTGTCTCCTCCACCACAAAGGAAAGCCAAGGTCAACTCTCACCTCCCCCAGGAAGCCTGCCTAGACTACTCTGACCCACAACAAGAGCTCCTTCCTCTGAGCCTTTATAGTTTACAGAGTACAGCTAAATTCTCTTCTACCTCTCACCATATATTAGTCTGATTTTTTCCAATTAGCTCATCAATCCCTTGAGGGAGGGAGACCACAGGTGACCCCTTTTTGTCTCTTCCAGTGCATTTAGAGAAGGGTTAGGCTTTCTTGGAACCTAGCCATTATTGGCTAGCTAATTGGAAGCTGCTTGACTACGTTAAGGGCCTGGCATGTATGTGTTTACTATATATATTTTCATGTGTCTGCATGTATACTTGATTTACATGTTTGCACATATATGTTGAGTATGTGTCTTCATACATGTGAATGTGGTTCAAGTATTGTGCCATGTGTATAAATGGTCTGATTAATTCAACAAGCATTTATTGAGATCCTGTCACAGCTGGGCACTGGGCCAGGTGCTGGGGATATAACAGTGAGTAAGAAATAGACTGCCCTAGTCCCTCAGAGCTGGGAGGAGAGGCCATTAAAGAAGCAATAACAATAATGTGAGCTAAGTATCATGATGGGGGAGCACATGGTAGGGGCACTGACTTTAGCCTGTCTAGGGAGACAAGTCAGGAAAGGACTTGTGGAGAAAGGGAAAATTTGACTAAGCTAAGCTATAGAGCCTCTTGAAGGTTGAATTTTGTCCCCTTCAAAAGATATGCTCAAAAAGCCA
Organism: Galagoides demidoff; assembly: GCA_963574575.1. Taxonomy (NCBI): domain Eukaryota; kingdom Metazoa; phylum Chordata; class Mammalia; order Primates; family Galagidae; genus Galagoides; species Galagoides demidoff. The sequence continues at coordinate 15,111 of CAUYQV010186349.1, forward strand.
GGTGCGGCTCAGCACCTGTGGCTCAAGTGGCTAAGGTGCCAGCCACATACACTTAAGGTGGCGGGTTCGAATCCAGCCCGGGCCCGCCAAACAACAATGATGGCTGCAACCAAAAAATAGCCAGGCGTTGTGGTGTGCGCCTGTGGTCCCAGCTACTTGGGAGCTGAGGCAGGAGACTCGCTTGAGCCCAGGAGTTGGAGGTTGCTGTGAGCTGTGATGCCACGGCCCTCTACCCAGGAGGACAGCTTGAGGCTCTGTCTCAAAAAAAAAAAAAAAGGCCAGATGCAAGGGTGGCACCTGTGGCTCAAAGGAGTAGGTGTCAGTCCCATATGCCAGAGGTGTCAGGTTCAAACCCAGCCCTGGCAAAAAAAAAAAAAAAAAAAAAGCCAGGTGCAGTGGCTCATGCCTATAATCCTAGCACTCTAGGAGGCTGAGATGGGTGGATTGCCTGAGCTCAGAAATTTGAGACCAGCCTGAGTAAGAGCAAGAGACCCTGTCTCTAAAAATAGCTGGGCATTGTGGCAGACACCTGTAGTCCCAGCTACTCGGGAGGCTGAGGCAAGAGAATCACTTGAATCCATGAATTTGAGATTGCTGTAAGCTATGACACCATGGCACTCTACCAAAGGTGACAAAGTGAGACTCTGTCTCAAAAAAAAAAAAAAAAAAAAAAAGAAAGCAAGAAAAAGAAAAAGAAAAAAGAAAGATATGCTCAAGACCTAATCTCCAGTATCTGTGTATGTGACCTTGTTTGGAAATAGAGTCTTTGCAAATGGCATCAAGTTAAAATGAGTTTATACTGGGTTGGTGTGGACCCTAATCCAGTGACTGGTCTCCTTCTAAGAAGAGAAAATTTGGACACAGACACAGAAAGAGAATAAAGCCATATGACTACAGAGGCAAGATTGGGGTGATATGCTACCAGGCAAGGAATGCCAAAGATTTCAACCCCCCAGAAGCTCTGGAGTGTGAGAGACCATAGCTGACCCTTTTGTGCCTCTTCCAGTGCACTTACGCCAGGGTTGGAACTTTTCTGGAACTGAGAGGCATGGAACAGATTTTCTCTCTGAGCCCCTAGGAAGGAACTAACCTTGCTGACACCTTGATTTCAGACTTCTGGCCTCCATAAATGTGAAAGAATAAATTTCTGTTGCTTTAAAGCCACTCAGTTTGTGGTAATATGTTATAAAAGTCCCAGGAAACTAATATAGGGGCTTACTAGGAATCTGCCAGGTGAGAAAAGGAGGGAAGAATGATTTTGTCACGAGGAACAGACTACACAAAGGCATGTGAGCACGGCAGAGAGAAATGGAAAGTTTGGCAGGGCTGGAATGTTCCCTGGGAGATGGGAATGGGGAGTTGCATGTTCAAACATCTATTGTATTCATGTGATTCGCATGGCTATGATCATACATATGTGAATAGTTAGTATGTCTATGCATGTGTTTTCTGGAATTTTGCATGTTTCACCTATTTTTATGATTCTTGTGTTTCTGTGTGCTCTCGCATGGTTTGTGTGTGTGTCCTGACCTGTGTGTGTACTCCTCATGTCAGTGCATGTATGTGCATGGTCTATAGGTGTGTACATTGAACTCAAAGAAGTTGGTCTGTGCTTGGTCACAGAATGATTTGAAGCCAGACACAGCCCTATTTCTTTGCCTGCACATTGGTGCTCACATGTGAAAATGCAGAAATCTGGTCAGATTGTTCTATGTCTTGGGTAGATATCAGGAGGCTGGAGCTCAATTCCTGGACTGCATTGGTTAGCAAGTGGCATGTATTATACAGAACTGTTCCGTCCTTGAGTTTGACTGGAGTTGGCCTTGGAGATGGTTCAAATTCTTCTTGCACCTTAGCTCAGCTCCACTGGCATTACTTCTGGAGAGTTCCCTAAACTCAGCTTACCTGCCTAGAAAATATCTCCTTAGGGGACCCCTACTCCCTGGGCAAGGGTTTTCCCAGAGGGCAGGAATCAGGGGAAGGGCCACTCCATCCCAGGCCCTCCTGTGGGACAGGCATGTGTGCATTTTTCTGAGAAGATCACAGCCAGAGAGTCTGTGACCCAGGAAATCTCAGAACCATTTCTCTAGTTTCGGTTGACATTGAGAGTATGAGTGTGTCTATGGCATGTGCAGGTGTGTGCAAGCATGCGGAACTCCAACCTGCTTTCTCTCCGAGAATATGGTTAGATCAGGATGTCAAGTGCAGCCCCAGGCCCTGCCAGCTGCTGCTGTGGTCAGATTGCAGGGGGCTGTCCTTGACAGGGCTGGTAGAACAGACGGAGCCAGTGTTAAGGACAAGAAGGGAGGGGTGGAGGATGCTGCTTTTTAAGGAGGGCTGACTTGTAACCTAGAGCAGCTCATATAGATCAGCTCCCTGCCAGACCTTTAGCCCTTAGATGGTTCATATTCAGGGTGAAGCCTCACAGGTGGAGCTAGGGTGGGTTTATGAGGTGGGGATGGGAGAAGAGGGTGCACAGGGAGACCTTGAAGGTTCTTCTGTAGGAGGAATTGTGGCTGTTCAGGACCTTGGTCAGTACCCCAGCTTTCCTGCAATATCAGCTGTCTCTGCAGCCTGCCTTGTCTATGTCAATGCCTGTGGGTATGGTGGAGATGCTGAGTAAGGTGAACCTACAGATAAAGTTCAGGATATATTTGGGGGCCTCTTCAGGACTACAGGAGTTTTTGAGTAGTTTGGGATGGGGAGGAATGTCCTTCATGGGTAACTAGGGATGTTGGGCCCCCCAAAATAAGGGATGAGGATCTTTCAGAACTCAGGACTAGGGGTGAGAAGGAGACATAATGGGGGAGCTCTTGGCTTCAGACTTAGACTGTGGGGAGGAGGATGAAGGGTATCCTGGGGGAAAGGGAACGGAAGGGAGTGTCCAGGGCTTGGGATGTATTTCTCCTCTCACTTGTCTCAGGGACTGGGTTGAACTAGGCTGGGGCATTACCACCCATACCCAGCAAAACTCTTGTTTCCTATGGGTTCCCAAAACATTTCAGGGTCAGAGGCTCCCTGAGGCTGCTGTCCTCTAAGACCTGGACCACGTCCTTTCCTTCTGTTGCCTTTCTTTTCCTGTGCCTGCCTGCTGACATCACAATCCTGCCCCTTGGACCCTGGCTGCAGCCAGCAAGGTTTACTGCTGCATCCAGGATCCCCTGGCCTCCAGATATGATGGTACTCTTCCTTCCAAAGAACTTCATACAAGCAATTAATTAACCTCATGTCATCCTTTCTGTGGAGCCCAGTGCAGGGAGAGAGGTAGAAGAAGTACCTTGTCTCCTGAGGCCAGTCAAGTGGCCCCAAGTAGCTGTTTGGGGTGAGGGGGTAGCACTCTCTGAGTAGACATCCCCTCCCCCTTTACAGCTGGCTACAGTGTGAGCCCAGGTCCAGGGAGAAGTGGAGGTTACCCTGCCTGCTCTCAGCATGGTTTAGTCTCCAAACTGCCTTCCTCATTTGCTCCCTCTACTTGCTGTCCCCCTTTCCTCTCAATCCTCCCCCAGGCAACTCCTGGGGTCAAAAGTCACATGCAAAGGACTTGGGGAGGAATGCAGATGAGTGTAGAAGAGCACAACCTCAGGTAGCAATGATAACCTTTCCCCTGCATGCTGAGCCTGCCCTTTTAGTGTAGTAAATGGCATGGAAATGTGGTGTCTGCATGCAAATGGCACAGGCATCCTGGCCACTTCACTGAAAGCATGGGGCCCCCTGAGGAGTACCCATTCAGTGGTCTGATCCCCTGTGACGCAGGGGGTGGTGTCCTCAATTACTGGAGCTCTCTCAGGGGAACACTGGAGCCACCTCAACTGGTCCTGATGCCAGTGGAGGAGTCTCCTCCCTCTGCTCTGGACTTCCAGCTAGCTCTGGTGTGCACTTAGTAAATAACAGCTGGGGACAGTTGGGATCTGGGATGGGGCTTAGAGAAAAGACAGTGGGGCAGAGACAAAGTGGGACACTGATTGTGTACCTACACGTGCCAGGCCAGGAGCTAGACGACACACTATACAGGTTCTCTCGTCCTTCTGACTTCCTAAGTATTTCTCAGGAAAACTGAGGTTTAATGAAATGTAGAAATTGGCTCCAGATCACACAGTGACTAAGTAGTAAAACCAGAATTTGACCAAGATTTTTATTATCTGAGCAAAATTTAAAAAATGTAAATCAGATAGTGCCATCCTCTGCCTAAATCGCTTCCATGGCCTCCTAGTACATTTAGCAAGAAACATTTTTCCCTTCCTATGGCCTACATGACCATGTCCCTCTCTAACCTCATCTCCTCCATTCCTGTCTCTTTTTGTGTCCAGTGGCCTGACCTTCTTTCTGTTCCTTTAGCCCACATGCCTGTTCTCTTCTCAAAGAAGAGAGAATGCACTTGTTCTTTCTCATGCTTGGAACAGTTTTTTTCCAAATCTTTATGGGATGGCTTATTCTCATTCTTCAGATCAAATGCCACCTCCAGAAGGCCTTCCCTAACTGCCCAGGCAACAGCAGCCATCCTCCTTTCCTCTCTATCCTTTCATCTCAATTTATTTCTTTGCAACACTTAAGAGCATCTAAGGTTATTTATTTGTTAACTTGTTCCTTGTCTGTTTTGCCCACTGGAGCATATGCTTCTTCAGGGAAAAATCATGTCTCTCTTGCTCACCATTGGATTTCCAGGGCCTTGTGCTTAATATGTGCTCAATAAATTTTTGATGAATGAATGATCTTGGAAAATCTTCACTGGGCCCTAGCAAGAGGAGAGAGGGGCACACAGGAGGAATGAGGGGGCACACTGGGTAGCACACTACGCTTCTGGGCTCTGAGGTTCAAAGTCCATCTGTCCAGCTGTCTGTCCATGAGGCCTGGCCTCCTTCCTGCAGACGGTGTATGTATGGACACATTTCCTCAGACTTTGGGTGAAGCCAAGCAGAAGGAACAAAGCTGCCTGGTGTTCCTGTACCAGAGATGGGCACCTTTGGGCTTCCTGCATGTTTCTAGCCTATCCCAATTTTGGGTAAGGTCCAGCTCAGCTCTGGAGCCCACACTGTCTATCCCCAGGGTTGTAGCAGGCATTGCCTGGAGGATGGGGAGACTGCTCTCAAAGAACCTAATCTTTTGCATTTGCTGACATTCTTGGATCTGGCATTTACAACCTCAGGGTTCTATTCCGAGGAGGCCTTTTGCATTTGATGTAAATATTATGGTGATGAGAGGTGACACAGAGAATACCCTGTAGGAAATGTAAATCCACACCCACCAGGCTGGGAGCCTCCCCACTGCTGCTTCGGGTTGTTATTCAGGGGGTGATTCCTCCCAGTTCTTGGGTTAACCCAAATGAGCCCCCTCCGAGTATAAGCAGCCGGGTCCAGAGTAGCACATTGGTTATTTTTCCAATTTACAGAAACAAATTCATCCATCTATGTCGGAAGCAATTGGGGTAAGTCTGAAACCAAGTCATGCTGCAGCCATTCCTCAGGGGAAGAGATGTTACCTCCCAGAGGGCAGTTGGGCAGTCCTCATCTCTAAAGGGCTGGGGTTGGGGTATCCAAACTAGTAATGGCCACTGTAGCTCCCAGAAGTCATCTGCCCTCCCAGACACTTCATTGTCTCCTGGTTTCCATTTGTCTCCCAGCACGTTTAGCCCTGGATCTATGTGTCTTTCTGCTTAGCACTGGGGACCATCTCCAGCTGCAGTGCTTCCTTGGTGCTATACTCCTGCTCTCTTCCCAAACTCGCAGGGAAATGATGTCCATAATCCTTACCTGCAACCATGGTGTGGTGCTAAGACTGGAGCAGCTGTCCTCAGATGCTTTGCAGGATTAAAGAAAGAGATGGCACATTCACACTGATATCTCTGTTATGCTGTCCCTCTGTGCTTTGGTTCCCACATTCTTGAATAATACCTGTGTCATGTGTGAGGACGGTGTGAGTGCATTTAAGGGGTCTAGCACTGCATGTGACATGAAGTGAGTGCTCAGGAAATGGGGCAGTTATTGTTAGGAACAGAACCCTTAGCTCAGCGCCTATAGCTCAAGTGGTTAGGGCACCAGCCACATACACCAGGGCTGGCTGGTTCTAACACGGCCCAGACCTGCTGAACAACAATGACAACTACAGCAACAGCATCAAATATAGCTGGGCATTGTGGCAGGAGCCTACAGTCCCAGCTACTTGGGAGGCTGAGGCAAGAGAATTGCTTAAGCCCAAGAGTTTGAGGTTGCTGTGAGCTGTGACGCTGTGGCACCCTACCGAGAGCGACTCAGGAAGACTCTGTCTCAAACAACAAAAAAAGGGCGGCACATGAAGTTCAGTGGGTAGGGTGCCGGCCCCATATACTGAGGGAGGGTGGCACGTTCAAACCCCACCCCAGCCAAACTGCAACAAAAAATAGCCGGGGTTGTGATGGGTGCCTGTAGTCCCAGCTACTGGGGAGGCTGAGGCAAGAGAATTGCCTAAGCCCAAGAGCTGGAGGTTGCTGTGAGCTATGACGCCATACATTCTACCAAGGGCGACAAAGTGAAACTCTGTCTCAAAAAAAAAAAAAAAAAAAAGGAAGGCTTATGAGGGATAGTGGGGCCCAAGAGTTAGATGCTGGCTTGGAAACCCGGAATTTACAGCTTCCCAGCTGTGCTCTGAAACTAACATCTACAGTGACCAGCCATTCAATCAATAAACATTGATTATTTGGATTATGTAATGAGTGTTTATTATTATCATCAGTAGGCAGTACAGCCAGCGGGGGTGTCCAACCTGTTTTTCTTTTCTGCTGCACATTGGGAAAAGAGTTGTTTTGGGGCACACATTAAATACACAAACATTAACAAAAGCAGATGAGCAGGACAAAAGGTCCACGCATACTTTTCTTGATATCTGACACCACAAATAAGCAAAACAGTCTTCACATAATCTGCATGTGGTGACCTGTCCATAGGTTGGACACTCTTGGTGAGCTAAGATTCTCAGGGTGGAGAAACAGAGTTCAAATCCTAGTTTGGCCTCTAGATATTAGACTTTCAGTCTACTTTCTTCTCTCTGAGAACAGAATGATAAGAGAACCCACATCAGATGTTGTGAAGATTAAATGGGATCGTGCTTGGCACACAGTGAGCTCTTCATGAATGTTACTATAAAACTGTGTGTGGTATAATGGTGATCTCTTTTGAGATTGGGAGTAGTAGGTTCAATCTACTTCCCTCTCATATTTACTGTGCTACTTTTGGCAAATCGTTTCACCTCTATTTCCCAATCTACCAAAAAGGTATTATGTCACCTAGTTTAGGATTGCCTGAAGAAAGCTTAATATTTGGCATGAAGAGAAAGTTCAATGTTTATGTAATGAATAAATGAATGAAAAAATGTAGAAAGATTTTAGGATCTGTATTCAGAGAACTTAAATTCGCATCCCAGGTTCATTGTTTACTTTCTGTGTAATTCAAGACAAGTGATTTCACCTCTCTGAACCTTGGGTTCTCTCAGTATAAAGTAGGATAATACCTGTCTGCCGGCTTTATTGTAGAATTAAATTAGACAGTTAATATTAAAATAACTCATAAACTATAGGGCACTGTGCTCAGTCTAGTTTATTATTATTTTGTGCAGAGTCTTGGGCAAGGAGCTATGAGGGCTCCAAAGATGTGCAAAGTCCTCGGGCCTAGCCCTAGAGGAGCTATGATAGATTTGAGGAGGGAAGGCACCAAAATAGGGGATGGAAATCTCTGTGTATTTCCACCCACTCATTGATTGCATACATATTTGCAGAGTGCCTTCCAAACACTAGGCATGGAGATTTTAGGTTAGGCCTGATGGAGGGGCCTTACCAAGGTAGGGTCTCTGGATTAAATGTCCTGTGGGTAGAAGAGGTCTCAGAAAGTTCATATGTCATCTATATTCCTGAGTTCCCTTGTGAACCAGGCCCTGGCCTGCTGAGTCACTTCTCTCAGTCAAGCTCTGAGGGCTGAACATGCAGAGTTCATTATAAGAAGAGCATTGAAATTAGCCTTTCAGTGACCCCTCCCTAAAGATCAGTGGCCTATCTGGCCATCCCAGCTGGCGGCCACAAAAGACTTGCTGAGAATCCAATCTAATGGGGTGGCAAAGGCTTGAGGCCCTCTTCTGAGAGCAGGAGGGTGAGTTGCAAGGTGATTCTGCTGCTGTCACAATGTCCCTTTAGACACAGCCTGTCCTCAAGGGCAAAAATAGCAGCTTCAGAGGCTGGAGAGTGTTGTGACATCATCCCCAGGTTCAGCCAGCAAACCTCACTCTAGAAAACAGGTCTTGCTTGCCCCTTAGAGACTTGAGCCAAGGTCCTAAGGGACAACTTTAGTGGCCTGGGGCCCCTTCCAACCTCTTGGCCCCAGTTCTAGGCTGTGTCTATAAACAGGAATACCCTTCACACCTCACAACTCAGCTGTTTACTCACGGTAATACACTGTGGCTGGACTTAATGCCTACCTCCACCTCCCCAGACCTCCGAAGGTTGCCACTTCTCGTGCTGGGAGCACACAGGCTGGGCTGAAGATGCTGAAGATGGCACCCAGACTGAAGGCTGAATGAAGGGGAAGACATTCTGCAGTCCCTGGGAGGGGGGTGGGTGGGAGGTTTGCAGGGAGAATAGAGGGGTTTGTGCACAACTGTGTGTGTCCTGCAGCAGACAATGGCAGGCAGGACTGGGGACTCCACAGCTTCCACTGATTAGAAAGGTTTTGAAATTGATAAATTACTTTGTATTGGGGCAAAATGATTTGACCAGATTTCAAATGTCTCAGAGAAGGGAAGCTTCTCTTGGGCCAAGTATTGATTGCATTTAATAGAGCTGGGACTTTCTCACTTAAAAACAACAAAATAAACATCCAAGAGAAGGCACCATATGTAACACACACGCTCTTAATTTCTTTTTCTCTCCTTTTCCATTCTTCTCTCCTTTTTCTCTAAATAGAGGAAGGGACCCAGAGACCCATCCAAGACTGGAATCCCCCATTCAAGTGGGAGCACTGCTGATGTTGAAGCCATGGAGTTCCATGGGGGCAGATTGATGGTGGGGGCTCAGGAAAACAGGGGGCCTTGGGTTGGTCCCATTCTTCACAGATTGATTTTTGCCAAGCAGCGACTGTCAGAGCCTTTGATAAATCACTAACTCAAGTGATGAATGCCCTGAGGCTGGGTGGGGTGGAGAGAAGGATGCTAAGTCTGGGAGGCAGCCCAAGGAAGGAGATGGGTGAGGATGGAGGGCTGGATGCAGAGAGAGCCAGCTGAGTCAAAGCTGAATACTCCCATGGATAACTCACCCTGGGCTTGTCTCTCAACAGGATTTGACCATACTCATTAACTCAACAGTGCTTCAAAATTAATTTTCAGTCTGTCTTTCATCTGTCCCTTGCTGTCTGTCTCACTGTCTCCCTCTTTATCTGGCTTTCAAATAGACTCTGATGGTTTCCTCCCAGGAGAGGATTCCTTTGGGCCTCCTGGAAAGTGGAGAGGAGTATGGGGCAAGCTGGTGGTAAGTAGGGACTTGGCATAGGATGGGTAGGAGAAGGATAATGTTAAGGAGTAAGGTGCAGCAGTCCTGGAAGCAGCAGAGGTATGGGGTGAGGGCACTGTGGGAATATGGATATAAGTTTGTAGAGCAGCTCTTGCCAGAGAGAAGCTGATTTCCAGGGAGTCTTATTCTTTATGAAGGGAAAGGTTATGCCACATGGTTTACTCATTCCTCCCCAAAGTAGTGAGAGCAGAAACCTGCCTCATTTGGGCTCCCTGAGGAATAGCAAGAAGTGTGAAGGAGAGAGACGAGCCCAGAACCACGGAACTGATTTCTTTCTTTCTTTTTTTTTTAGACAGAGCCTCAGCTATCCCCCTGGGTAGAGTGCTGTGGCATCACAGCTCACAGCAACCTCCAACTCCTGGGCTCAAGCGAGTCTCCTGCCTCAGCCTCCTAAGTAGCTGGGACCACAGGTGCCCGCCACAACGCCCAGCTATTTTTCGGTTGCAGCTGTCATTGTTGTTTTGGCGGGCCCAGGCTGGATTTGAACCCGCCACCTTAGGTATATGTGGCTGGCGCCTTAGCCACTTGAGCCACAGGCGCCAAGCCGGAACTGATTTCTTATCATGGTCAGAGCCTGTCATGGAGGCCCAGTTCATAAACCATAAGCTTGAATCAGCTCTGGGTGACCTTGCACATGTGACTTAGCCTCACTCAACATCTGGTTCCTCATCTATAAGATAGGATGTTAAAATAGGATTGCATGAGGTTTATATTAATTAAGATCATGTGTATAAGTGCTTAGCACAGGGCCTAGGGACATTATCCCTGGTAGCAGCATGGCAGATTCTGAAGTTGCAAAAACTCAAGTGAAATGTGTCAGCTATTCTGGAGTCAAGAGAAGGGACTCCTGGTTCTGCCTGAGGATGGAGAACTACCAAATTACTGATCTACAGGCCAAGCCACGCCATCCTTGTCCTCACTGTCAGTGTTTCTGCACCCTGGGTAGAAGACTCCACTGCCTTCTCTGTAATGGCAGCTGGAAGCTAGCCCTCCAGATGCCTTCAGGGTCCTGGCTGGCCTTCCGTTGTCTGCCAGCAGACACTGTCTGCTTGTCTCCTTCTTACCAGTGGTGCACCAGGACACTCCGAGGCTTGTGGAGCCCTTGGCCCTGTCCATGGTGCTGAGTCACATCTCTGCCCAAGACTTGCCCACAGTGCACAAGTTTTCACCTCAACCCCTCCCTCTTGCCCCTCAACTTTAACACTCTGGAGATCTCTTCAGCCACCAGGAATAAATTCTGAGCTCACGTTCTGGAATGCTGCCAGGAAGAAGGAAGCAGCGTTAGTATAAAGAATCACACAAAAGGCCGCAGGTAATTATGTCTCTTTTAAGCTGCTAACAGGATTGGCCGTTTGATAAATGGGAGGATTTGAGGCTGTTTTGTCACTGACAAGCTGTTGTAAGATCATATTGGAAGCTGAAGACAGTTTATCTTCATGTGTGTGGTGAGAGAGGGGAATTCTCCGTGGATTTTACACCCTCTTTAAATTAATGTGATTTCCTAGGCCGGTCCTGTGCATGGGAGTGAGCGATCTTTATGACTCACCCCCTGATTAGATTACCTGGCTGAGTAGCCACCTCCAGCCCCCTCTGAGTGCCCTCACCCTCCCAGGCCCTGCCTGCTCTCATGCCTCCAGCTCCCCTCTGACCTCCCACTCCCTCCTCTAGCCCCACTCTCAGCTTTAGCTGCTGAGTGAGCCCACAGCTCAATTACTGCTGGCTAGCCTGAGAGGCAGAGGGATCTGGTTTCTTCAGTTCCTCTGGAGGGAGCAGAAGAGAGAGAGTTAGGGTGGGAGGAAGAGGGAGGCAATGGGAAAGGGAGGGAGGGAAGCAGAAGAAAAGAGAAGAAATGAGACAAAGAGGGAGCTGAAACAGAGAAACGGAGAGCCAAGCTGAGCTAAAGAAAAGAAAGAAGAGAGAGAAAAACAATAGTAAAGGGGGAGGAAGGATTTTTCTCCTTTCATTTTCAGAACCTTCCTCAGAACCACAGGCACCAAGGTAGCCTCCTTTCTTGAACCCCTGAATTAAGCTGTGCCCCCATTTTCTATCAGATTACTGTTTTATCTTCCTTAAAGCACTTACCGTTATTATCTTGTTTATTTATTTACTATAACATTTGTCTTCACTGCTGAATTATAAGATGCATGAGAGCAGAGGTCACATTCACCATGTTCTTCCCAGAACCCCCGCACCCAGCACATGAGAGGGTCTTGGTAAATGTTTATGCAGTGCACAATGAGGCAGGGATTTAGAGGAGGACCTGAAGGGGAGGCTGGCATGGCCTCCTGGTGGGGGTCTGGAGGTGAATGAGAGAGCGCAGGATCCAGGGTGGGATTGTCAAGGACAACATCACTGACTGGATTTGGAGAGACACTGCTGGGGAAGTGAATGCTTCCATAGTTCTTAGGGCATCCTTTAGGACAATGCTTCTCAAAATATAATCTGTGAACCACTTGCATTAGAGTCCCCTGGGAACCTGCATTTTCATGAGCATTCCCCATGATTCTAATGCAGTGAGTCTAAAGTTCGCACTTTCAGAAACACTATTCTGGGAAATGGGTGAACTGGGGGCTCCTACCCCAGAAAAGACCTCAGCAGAACTAGAGATTTAGGCCGTAATATGTGTGTGTGTGTGTGTGTGTGTGTATAGTTGGAATATCTGCAGTGGAATGAAGAAGCTGAAGTCCACTATTTCCAGCCAGTGCCACCTCATTCTATATACTCTTCTAGTTACTTATGGGGGGGCTCCCAAATTTAAAGAAAGGATTAAACCTGCTGGGGACAGTTCCCTCACCCTACCCGGGACCCTTGAGGAGGAAGGGGACAGCAACAGATGTAAGGAGGAGAAGGAGCCCTCCCTGCCCTATGCCCAAGGGCCTCTGTTCCCCCCACCCACTGAAGTCTCTGCAGCTGGTAAGTCATGCCTCATTTCCCAGGCAAGCTGTGCACCCATCCCCAAGCCCAAGGCCAGACTCCCTCCCTCTTCAAGGGATCTCCCCTGGCCTTGTCAGCAGTGTGTGCTCCAGGATTGATTGGCTGCTACTGTAGGATAGTCACAGCCCCATCATACCAGACATAGGAAGGACCCCTATATGACATGTGAATACAGTAGTGGGTGCTCAGGAGTGAAGGAAGTGTGCCTGAGCAGTGAGATAGCCTGGATATGTCCATGCTGGGCCTCCACCTGGGCCTGAGAAAGGGAAGAGGAGTATGGAAGACAAGTACCACCAGTTTTATTTATTTATTTATTCATTTTTATTGAGACAAGAGTCTCACTCGTCACTCTCAGTAGAGTGCTGTGGCATCACAGCTCGCAGCAACCTTAAACTCTTGGGCTCAAATGATTCTCTTGCCTCAGCCTCCCTAGTAGCTGGGACTACAGGTGCCCACCACAATGCCTGGCTAATTCCGCCAGTTTTAAAAGATATTTAGACTAGTAAAATCAAAGCAGGTAGAGGGAACCACCACCACCTTCCATTCACTCCAGGCTCTAGCAACTCTGTCCTTACTTCATGCCTCAAACAGCTCATGCCCTCTCTGCCATAGTAGCATCCTCACTCATGTCCTCTCTGCCTGCCATGCTCTTCAACATTCCTCCTCCCCTTTCAGGCACTCCTACCTCTCTTCTTTACATCCTTTATGATTTGTACCACTTGGTACTCTGTCATTATATATTCAATATCTGTCTTCCCTACTACCATGCAAGCTCCATGAGTGAGACCACACCTATGTGTCTTGTCCACTACCTGGCACCACCACCCACATGTGTGGGCATTCATATAGGAAGACCAAGGTGTAGATAGATCCATTCATTTCAACAATTGCGTCTTGAGTGTCTGCTATATGTCATACATGGTGCTAGATCTGATGATGCAGCAGTGAGTAAAAAGGTACTCTCCTTCCTCTCACAGAGGTTGTAATCTGTGGGGAGATGCATAGTTGTCAAAAAAATCATACAAATCAATTTCAAAGTGCACTGGGACAGCAATAAAGGAGAGGCTTGTGGTGCCCACAAGGTTACATAAAAGAGTGATTTAGTCAAGTCAAGGAGGTCAGGGGAGGCTTTCTTATAACATGATATTTCTCTGAGATAGAGAATTTCATGTAGAGCAGCAGTGGAGGGAAGTGCTCTGGAGACAGGGAGCAGCATGGGCAAAGGCCCTGTGGCAAGAGGGTGCTTCATTCTACAAGGGAATGAAAGTCCAGAATTGCTGGAGTGTGTGAGGTGAACAGGGAGGCTGGAAAATAGACAGAGACCAGTCCATTCAGGGCCCTGTCAGCTGAGGTGAGAAATTTGTTTCTTCATCTAAGAGCAAAAGGTTAAAACACTGAAGAGTTTAAACAGCAGGGGGTGGGCACAGGCAGTAGTGATATGATCAGAATTGCATTTTGAAAAGGTCACTCAGGCTTCAGTGTGAAGAAGGAAAGGAGGGGTTCACATGGAGGCAGAGACCAATTAGCAGTGTGCAGCTTTCTACGCTTGGACCACAAAAGTGGTGGGAGACAGCAAGGATAATGGACGGGTTTTGGGATTTGTTTTTTTTTTTTTTTTTGAGATGGAGCCTCAAGCTATCCCCCCGGGTAGAGTGCTATGGCATCACAGCTCATAGCAATCTCCAACTCCTGGGCTCAAGCGAGTCTCCTGCCTCCGCCTCCCAAGTAGCTGGGACCACAGGCACCCGCCACAACGCCCGGCCATTTTTTGGTTGCAGCCATCATTGCTGTTTTGTGGCCTGGGCTGGGGATTCGAACCCGCCACCTTAGGTGTACATGGCTGGCGCCT
>CAUYQV010186350.1:0-13905 GCA_963574575.1 Galagoides demidoff
TGGTGGGCGCCTGTGGTCCCAGCTACTTGGGAGGCAGAGGCAGGAGACTTGCTTGAGCCCAGGAGTTGGAGGTTGCTGTGAGCTGTGATGCCATGGCACTCTACCCAGGGGGATAGCTTGAGGCTCCGTCTCAAAAAAAAAAGTACAGTAAAGCGAATATATATACACACTGCTTATGAGAATATATACTTACAGAACTTTGGAAATCAAATGGATATTACTTACAAACCATAAAAACATTTGTAATCTTTGATTTCATTGTGCTGATGATACATACAAAGGTGTTTATTATAATGTTTTCAGCACGGTAAAAAATTGAAAACAGTGTCATTTCCATATGGAACTACTAAAGTGGTATCTGGGTATATTCAGAGAATATTGATTGGCATTGGTGAGGTTTTCACAAGATCATAGCTGAGAGCAAATAGTGTACAAAAATTAATGTGTTTTGCACTTTGGAAGAAGTCAAATGCATAAAAATGTTAAGGCATCATTTTTACATGTATTTTAATTTTGTTTGTACTTTTGTGCTGTGTTGATTATGGGCTGGAAAATGGTCGTGTATTTTTTTTTTTTAATCTGGAGAATATTTCTATTGTTTAAGAATCTAGAGGGCAGGAATTTTAAAAATGATATTGATAGTCCTTACCATTGTTTTTTATTGTGAATTGAAAGGATAAGGTATTTTTATTTCTTAATACATAACTGGACAATATCACTACCCTTGTAATGGCAAAAATTCCTTAACTGATTTAGGGTTTTAGCCCAGAGTTTACAAATTACTTTCTGTGTATCTCACATCTATTCTTCAGAGGGCCTCTTTTTTTTTTTATTTTATTTTGATATGGACAATTGTTAGAAATATAAGTACAGAATATTTCCTTGATAGAAGCCAGATTTTATTATGTTAACTTTTCTTAAACTGTTAGATACGATGGCACTCACCTTTATAAACATTTTTCTTTTTAGCATCTCAAAGACAAGTTTTGGAATTTTATTTTCTACAAGTTCATTTTCATTTTTGGTGTGCTGAATGTCCAGACGGTGGAAGAAGTGGTCATGTGGTGCCTCTGGTTTGCTGGACTTGTATTTTTGCACCTGATGGTTCAGCTCTGCAAGGACCGATTTGAATATGTGAGTTTTTAGCTAAGCTCTTTGCTGGCTTAGTCACCCCTTTGCCAGGTTTGAATGGAGTAACATGAATGAGCCACAGCAGGCGTGTCTGGATAGCTCTGGAAGGAAAGACTCCTGATCAGGCACCCATTGCCTGTTTCTTAAGCAACTTTCCACAGCAGCCCAGGGATGCTGAAACAGTGTCTCCTGAGGAGGTCCCCCCCCCCCCCTGCTGCCTCGTAGTGTATTAAGATACAGCCCAGGTGGGGTCAGTTCACCTAAACAAAGTGTTTGATCTCAGTGTAAGGAAACCTTGCTTTATAAACTGACTAAAAACCTGGCTGCTTCTAGATATTTTCTGTTCTGTCTCCTATATTCTCCCTTCTCTCACCCTAATTCTTTGAGCTTTTCTTCCTGACTAGTTTATACTGTTTTCACCCCTGGGCCAGGACTGAATTAGCTCTGTTAGCTTTCTTGGTCACAGGAGATTGTATCCCTTTTTTGTATGGGTATAGATCTGCCTCTTGGCTTTAAATCAGAGCTGTGTCAGTGAACCCCCACCCATTAGTGCCCTGAACTAATAATCTCTTGGGTCCTGGGTAAGTGTGCACCCTCAATTCTGCTGTCAGTTAAACTCCAGGGCCATTCTGCCCCCGCTGCCCCCCCCCCCCCCGTTTTGTTGCTTCCATCCTCTTGGACCATGTGGCTTTGCCCCTCTGTGTGAGTTAATCTCACTCTCAATGCCCTCGTTTCTTTCATAATTCAACCCCCCTCCTTCAGTGTCATACAGGAGCTTTTAACCTCCCAAACTGGTTTTTTAATCTATACCTACTAGCTCAGGAATCTCAGCCCTAGGCCTTCTTTTCAGGCCATTGCCTCTCCTTGAATAATAGTAACATGACAATGTAATAGTAGGAAATTTATACCTGTATGACATTTCGGTTGTCCTATCCCTAAAGGACTAGGAATGTGAATT
The DNA here is from genome assembly GCA_963574575.1 of Galagoides demidoff. Classification (NCBI taxonomy): domain Eukaryota; kingdom Metazoa; phylum Chordata; class Mammalia; order Primates; family Galagidae; genus Galagoides; species Galagoides demidoff. Next base: position 2,090 of record CAUYQV010186350.1, read on the forward strand.
TTGGAGAAAAAGATTAAAGCAAGCTTAAGAAAGAAGCACACAGAACATGGCACTGTCCTGAGTCCTGTAGAATGTTAGAAGACAGAATTGGATACCCCTGGAAAATTGCTTCTAGAGGTTTATAATCTCAGTGGTAGGAGGATCCTTGAGAATAAGAGACGAGGGCACCAGTAGTTAAGTGGTTAGTGCGCCAGCCCTGTGCACCAGGGTTGGCAGGTTCAAACCTGACCCTGGCCTGCTTAACAAAAAAAAGAAGAGAGAGAGAATAAGAGATGAAAATATAATGCATATTGTTCTATTTGGTAAATTAAATGATCAGGATCTCTAAATACCAGCTTATATTTGGGTCATTGGAGAATTTTGACAGTGCAGCAATGGGATACTTTTCACAGACCCCCAAGCAAAGATGCCAAGGTTGACCTTGAGTTTCTCAGTGACCTTAACCCTGCTGTGAAGAATAAGCTGTCTTCCCGTTTTGTGTTTTCAGCTTTCCTTTTCTCCCACGACACCCATGAGTAGTCATGGTCGGGTCCTGTCGCTGCTGATTGCTATGCTGCTTTCCTGCTGTGGGTTAGCGGTGGTCTGCTGCGTCACAGGCTACACCCATGGGATGCACACGTTGGCTTTCATGGCTGCAGAGGTGAGATGCAGGACACAGCGTTGCTCTGATTATATTCCTTTATATTATCAAGGATGCCGTTGGAAGGTTATTGACAAATTATTTTTACCCATGAAGTGATGGATATTTGGCCTTTTTTTTTAACAAACACTTATTGAGTTCCTTTTTGTGTGTGTTGGGTACTGGTACTGAATGCTTTTGTATGGTAATTACTACAACCTAATAAAAAATAATTATTTTTTACAACATTTATATAGTACTTTCAATAAGCCAGTAATTGTTCTTTTTTTTTTAGATAGAATCTCACTTTCTTGCCCCCAGTAGGGTTCCATGGCGTCAGAGCTCATAGCAACCTTAAACTCTTGGGCTCAAGTGACCCTCTTGCCTCAGCCTCCCAAGTACCTGGGACTATAGGAATGTGCCACAATGCCCAACTATTTTTTTAGTGATGGGGTCTCACTCTTGCTCAGGTTAGTCTTGAGCTCCTGAACTCAAATGATCCACCCAGCCTCCCAGAGTGCTGGGATTACAGGCGTGAGCCACTGTGCTTAACCCAGTAATTGTTCTAAATACTTTGCCTGTATAGACTTATTTTATTACTGTTTATGAATGGGGGCACTGAGGCAGAGAGGGTTTCAGTGACAGGTGGCACAACCTAAGTCTCTGACTCTAAAGTAGAAAGGGTATTGCCTAAAGATGGTACAAACAGCAGTGGATGGTGATTCTCTATTGTAATTCTTTTTTGGATAGTGTAATTTTTAGGACAGTATAATGAACGTGTAAACTTCATTATTTTGAAGGGAAAATCTGAGCTATACATGAATATTTTAAAATTTAAAAAATTTTTACTTTTTTAAACCTTTGTGAAAATACCAGTTTCTGTTTAATAGAAATTAAAATTCTTTGTTCTTATATTCAATGGCTATATTTGCTCTTTTTGAGACAGTGCCTCACTTTGTTGCCCTGGATAGAATGCTGTGGCGTCACAGCTCACAGCAACCTCAAACTCCTGGGCTGAAGTGATTCTCTTGCCTCAGCCTCCCAAGTAGCTGGGATTACAGGCACTTGCCACAACACCTTGCTATTTGTTTTTTTAGACAGGGTCTCGCTTTTGCTGAGGCTGGTCTTGAACTCCAGAGCTCACACGATCCACCCTCCTCGGCCTTCCAGAGTGCTAGGATCGTAGACAGGCCTGAGTCACTGTGCCCAGCCAGCAAAACACTTTTATCTTACCCATAATTACTATTATTAATTGAAAAGAAATGAGGTATCAGATATACTGAAGCTAATTGGCTAATATTGAAACACTAAGTTTGAACTACTAACTGGGAATTTGGCAGTTTATTTCTGGGCCAGTGCATGTTGGCACATTTCTATAGTCCCAGCTACTTGGGAGGCTGAGGTGGAGGATCATTTGAGCCCAGGAATTCACTGCAGTGAGTTATGATCAAGCAACTGCTCTCCAGTGTGGGTGACAGAGCAAGACTCTGTCTCTTTAAAATAAATAAATAAATATTTTCTGCTTGATAACATTTATTTCAGCATACAGTATATCAAAAGTAAAATTCCAAAAGGAACACTTAAATACTTAAAAACATTTGCAATCCTAGTTGAATACTTTCTGTTATATATGGTATTTTGTTTCCTCTTGAAACAAAATCTGTTGAAAAATTAATTTATACTGACTTATGTTAATTAGTTTGCTTTAGATATATTGTATTATTGCACTATTTTATGGTATTTATGGTTACCTGTTTTGGTTCTCTAACTTCCAATTACTTTTAGGCCAAACTTTGTGGAAAACAGTCACCTAAAAATAAACACATTAAATTAAATTTCAAGAGGATTCTAGTACATGTATAGTATATACTTTTAGTTTATTATTGTTTATTCTTTTAAGATAATTTATCATGTTACAGACTTGATCTTTTGAACTAAATCATATTCCATATCTTCATAGTGTTTCTTACATAAAATGTTTTGCATTTATAAATGGGCGTTAAATCTCAAAAATGTAACACTTCTATTCTGGTAGATTAAGAGGAAATTTTTCTTAGTATCAGTTTCTATAATAAAAAGTACTATCAGAGGCTTATTTGGTTTCTTATTTCCTTCATTTTCTATTCTTCTGAGTAGCTGGCTGTGTGCCACCATACCTGTCTAGCAAGGATTTCATTTTTTATATACAAACCATATATAGTACATATAGCATTAGGGAGAGAGCAGGTACTCATCTAGGATGATAGCACTTAAACTGTAGTCATAGTTAAAAATGTCTCCATTTAACAGTCAGATGCCCTTTCCAGTAATCAGTTATGGTGGCCTAATGCTGTAAAAATTGAAGTGATTGTTAAACCACTAGTGAATTTTAAGATTGTAGGAGCCAGCGCCAGGATATGGACAGGTGTTACTGGTTGTTACCTATTAACAAGAAAAAGCTCAATAAAAGTTAGACTTCTGGGTGATGAAGCTATTCCATGGAAATCTGAAGTAGGAGAAATAAAATGGTTGGTAAACTTAAATAATCAGCTTTTTAAGAGAATGGAGAAATGTGTATCTTTTATCATTTTGTAAAAGTGAGCATGGCTTGAGCAATTCTAAATTTTACTAAAACATATATGTGCCTATATCCTTTTTTTATAGTCTCTTCTTGTGACAGTGAGGACTGCTCATGTGATTTTACGGTGAGTAGAGATTTGAGAGGGAGGTGATTGAGAGTCTCATACAGTAGTATCTAATTATTACATAATTTATAGTAGGTATAAAATATATAAAAACATGAAACTAAATTGTGAAGTTTTTCAGCCATATTTATTTGTAACAGTAAATTATTAAAGTGTTTTTCTCTTTTTCTTGCAGCTACGTAATTCACCTCTGGGACCTCAACCATGAAGGCACCTGGGAAGGAAAGGGGACTTATGTCTATTACACAGATTTTGTCATGGAGCTCACTCTCTTGTCCCTGGACCTCATGCACCACATTCACATGTTGGTAAGTGTTCTCACAAGGACCTCGACTGAGGGCTGGGCTTTCAGAATCAGAAACCTTGGTTTGTATATAAAAAATGAAATCCTTGCTAGTCAGGTATGGTGGCACACAGCCAGCTACTCGGGAGGCTAAGGCAGGAGAATTTCTCAAGCCCAAGAGTTTGAGGTTGCTGTGAGCTAGTTTGACTCCATGGCACTATTGCCTGGGGCAACAGAGATTCTGTCTCAAAATAAAAAAAAATCTTTGGAATAAGAGGTAGATGAACCACTTAAAAGACTATAAAAATGAATGCAGCTGTGTACCATTCCTTTTTTTTTTTTTTTTTGTCTTTGGGTGTACAGCAGTGTGGTGGAACCACAGTGGCTGGTGCCCAACTCAGGAGGTGTTTGCTGCTCTTGAAGACTTAGTTTACTCTGTGACCAAGTCAGGAGATAGGCCGTTAGCATGAAATAAAGGGGCTGCTTCCTCACATATTCTCTGTGGCTATTAATACTTAGCAGTTACTTGGTAGGTGGTAATGGGATTTCCTGCAGTGCTAGGCTACTTCATAGTATACGTTTTCCATCTTTATAATCAAAAAGTTTTTTTACTTAATTCTTGCTACCTTCATTCTTTATATTTTACTTTGATGTGTCAGGAAATTATGTTATAAATCTGCTTCATTGGTTAACACCACAGTGATCCTGTAACAGTGGGAATCAATGTAGTTGGTGGGCAATTTAGTTAAATTATAAGCCTATCAAGGTAGTTTTGAAAATTATTGGATTAGACACAAGCACATTTTTAAGTCTACTTTTTGAAAGCATACTTTTTTTTTTTTTCTTTGAGACAGAGTCTCTCTATGTCACCCTAAGTACAGTGCTATGGCGTCACAGCTCACAGCAACCTCAAGCTCTTGGGCTTAAGCGATTCTCTTGCCTCAGCCTCTCAAGTAGCTGGGACTATAGGCACCCACCACAACACCCGGCTATTTTTTGACAACTGGTTGGAGTTGTCATTGTTGTTTGGCAGACCCAGGCTGGGTTCGAACCTGCCAGCTCTGGTGTATGGCTGGCATCCTAGCCACTGAGCTACAAATGCCGAGCCCATACTTTTTTTAAAGAAAAATTACTGAGTATAGTAGTTTGTGCCTGTAGTCCTGACGTCTCGTGAGGCTCAGGCAGGAGGATTGCTTGAGCCTAGGAGCTCGAGAGCAGCCTGGGCAACATAGTGAGATGCTGGTCAAAAAACTCCAAGAAACAAATAATTCTTTTGTTAAAAAAAATAAATAAATAAAGATCTCTTTCTCCCCAACCCCTCTAAAAGGAGAAAACAAGTGCCCTGAGATAACTTAAGATTGTATTGTATTGAACTGCTTCTTTATGTATTCAAATTATTTTGGACATATAGTTTAGTTTTTTTAGTTAATGTATTATGAACATTTTCCTGTGCTAGCAGCAGTTCTTCTAAACCATGTAAAATTCCTTAGGATAAAAATCTCATCACATAGATTTACTATGATTTAATTAACCAAAATCATGATGGGCTATTTAGATTATATTCACTTGTTTGCTATCTTTACATAATTTCTCATACTTTAGTTTTATAATGATAATTATATCCTTTTCACTTAAGTATTATTTTCCCATGTAATTGACCTTCACAACTGTTACACATAAGAAGAGAATATTAATATTTAATGGCATATTATAATAAATATAATTAATACCTTTAACATTACAACCTAACTGTTCCTCTGCTGGGCATTTTGTTCATTTCCCTGTTTAGTTTTTTATAATTGCATGGATAGAGTCTTTTTGCTCTTTGTTTTTACATATAAAGCTTGTGAATTTCTGACTAGTTTCCCAGGAGAGATGGCTGGTGATGGAATGTCTGGGCTGAACGGAGTGTGCATGATTTAGGGTGATGAGATAAACATATCCATTTACTCTCTGAGAGATTGTTCCAGTTCACCTTCCCCAGCACTTACGAGCTTCTCCCGCACACCATACTTCATCACTAGGAGGTTCACGTTCATTTTCTTGTGTGTTTTCTTCTCTTTCTCTTTAAGTTATTTGGCAACATTTGGTTGTCCATGGCCAGCCTGGTCATCTTTATGCAGCTGCGCTACCTGTTCCATGAGGTCCAGCGTCGGATTCGTCGGCACAAGAACTATCTGCGCGTGGTTGGGAACATGGAAGCCAGGTAAGGGACTGTGTGATGTCACTGAAGTTTATGCCTTTTAGTTCTTCAAAAATAACAAATTCCAAAGTGTATCAGAACTCAGTTTTGTAAATTGTTAACAGAATGGTAAAGAATTGGGGCTGTGGATCCTCATTGGCTATGTGATTTTTGGCAATTTACTTAACTCCCTGGGCCCCGTTACTTTATCTCTAAAATAGCGATAGTAACAGCACATTGTTCCTGGGAACTTATTGGGAAAATTTAATAGTATAATTCCTGTACTTAGTATTGGGTACACCGTGCTTAAGAAGTATTAAGTTCTTACTATGTCATTATTTTAGCATCATTCTTATCAAATAGACTCCTCCTTGGGTTTCTGCCCCCTTCATTTAGTGAAGGTGGGTCTCTCAATTATTCCTTACACTTTCATGTTTGCATAGATCTTAACTTTATTGAAGGAGGCACCCAAGCATGAAGGTATAAGATTAATGGGTATCCTCTTTGTGCGGGAGTGGGGTGGGGTGGGATATTCTGGATCTTTGGGAAGTCTTAGTCCTCTGATTTGCCCAGAAATGTTCTCTGGAGTCATTACTAACAGCACCCGTTATTAAGAAAAAGTTAGGCCAGGCATAGTGACTTGCACCTGTAAACCTAGCTCTCTGGGAGGCTGAGGTGTGAAGATCTTGTCTTAGGAATTCAAGACTAGTCTGAGGAAGAATGACACCCAGTCTCTACTAAAAAAATAAAAATTGGCTCAACACTTGTAGCACAGTGGTTACGGCACCAGCCACATACACTGAAGATGGCAGGTTGAACCTGGCTTGGACTAGCTAAAGAACAATGACAACTGAAAAAATCCAAAATAAAATAAAATAAAAATAAAGCATTTTAAAAGATAAATCAATAAACAAAAAAATAAAAATTAGCTGAGCTTTGTGGCAGGCGTCTGTAGGACCAGATACTGGGGCGGCTGAGGTAGAAGGATTGTTTGAACCTAGGAGTTTGAGGTTGCTGTCACCTAAGCTGACTCCAAGGCACTCTTGCCTGGGGCAATAGAGACTCTGCTCAAAAAAAAAAAAAAAAAAGACAGTTTCTCTGCATAAGTTTCTTACTTGCTTTTTTTTTTGAGACAGAGTCCTACTTTGTTGCCCCTGGTACAGTGCCGTGGCGTCATAGCTCACAGACTCTTGATCTTAAGAAATTCTCTTACTTCAGATTCCCGAGTAGCTGGGACTCCAGGCGCCTGCCACAACACCCGGCCACTTTTAGAGGCTGGTTTCAAACTCCTGAGCTCCAGTAATCTACCTGCCTCAGCCTCCCAGAGTGCTAAGATTACAGGGCATGAGCCACTGCTCCCGGCCCCCCCTTACTTTTTAATGGGCTATGAAGAGAAAGCGGTTAAAATGTTTTTGATTGTGAAAACATTTTTACTGATCATGATTTCTCTGTAACTGTGTTGTTACAAAGGTGAAGTCTGTAAAATGGTGTTCAGGATGTGTGTGGTGTTGATTCCTTCTGGGCTTGCTTTGTGTTGACAGGTTTGCAGTGGCAACTCCAGAGGAACTGGCTGTCAATAATGACGACTGTGCAATCTGCTGGGACTCCATGCAGGCTGCGAGGAAGCTGCCCTGTGGACATCTTTTTCACAAGTAAGAGGGCCACACAGGACTAGTATTCTGTCCGGGGCATGTGGGTGCTTTTTGTACCTAGGCTCAAGACTAATCCTAGCAGAGGCTGGGGATACTGCTTTAGCCTGGCCTTGTTGCTGACATTGAGAGTTACAGGAAGCTCTTGAATATCCTTCTTTATCCCTTAGCCTCTTCTGTATTCAGCAGAACTATTTCCCATTCATAGTTTGCCATCTTAATTTCTGGGTGTGTTAGCGGTCTTATATTTTTCCATTTCAGCTCTGAGGTGTAGCAGATACTCCTATAAGATTTAAAAGAAGAGTTGGGGGGAATCCTTATTTTCAGACAGCTTATTATGTAACTGGGAAGAGAGAATATATATTTTTGCATGTTTCACATGCCCCAAAGAAGCATAAATACCCCAGAGAAGTATACTGCGCTACTCGTAAGCATTACAAATAGGCCCCTCTATAAGCGTCATGACTGGAGTAGATCTGTTAGTGATTTCTTATGATGGTATGTTGCTGGACCTTGAAGTGTTTTTTGGCCTTTGGATTTGGATCTGTGGTCATTTTTGTATATCGAGAAAGTTCTGATTTTTATATCTTTAATCTTCCTTTCTTTTATATTCTCAAATAGTTTTTGTATTCCTTTTTAATATTTGAAGGGCTCTGAAGCTAGAGTCTCAGTGATACAACACATTTATTGACAGATATCTTTTGCACTGGGTGCTGTGTTGGGCTCTAGAGTTAAAGTGAAAATAACACCTGGTTTTTATCTTTGTGGGACTTATAGTCTAATGGAGGAGTCAGATGCAAATTAACGGGCACATTTAAGAAAGTGAAAGTATCGAGATTAGTGCTCTGTAGGAAAGGAACTGGTCCTTGAGAGCGTGTAAGAAAGGAATCTGACTCAAATTTGGAGGAGGTGACTGTTAAGGCCAAGCAGTAGTTAGCAAAGGGAAGGGTCAGGTGGAAGAGGATTTGAGAAAGGGGGACATTTCTGCAGCAGGAGGGGATGTGGTGTGTTGAAGGGACTACAAGAACACCTGTGACTAGAAGTCAGAGTGTGAGAGGGAGGCGTCTCCTGAGCCAGGAGTTTCAGGCAGCGTCTCGTTGGCCATTGGAAGAGGTGAGAAGGCCTCAAAGGTGCTTAGGGATTGGCAGATAATATTTGCAGTTTGAAAAACTCAGGGGCCTAGTTGATAGCAGCTGCAGTGGTTCAGGGTTGTATTGAGAGTAGTTCGGACTACAGTGGTGGGAGTAGAATTAAAGAGGAGATAGAGGGCAGTGCCTGTGGCTCAGTGGGTAGGGCGCCAGCCCCGTACACCTACCGTAGTGAGTTCAAACCCGGCCCCGGCCGAACTGCAACAAAAAATAGCCGGGTGTTGTGGCAGGTGCCTGTAGTGCCAACTACTTGGGAGGCTGAGGCAAGAGAATCCCCTAAGCCCAGGAGTTGGAGGTTGCCGTGAGCTGTGTGACGCCACAGCACTCTATAAAGGGTGATAAAGTGAGACTTTGTCTCTACAAAAAAAAAAATAATAATAAATAAATAAAGAGGAGATAGAATTGGGAAGGATTAGGGATGGTATGGTGCCAGATGGGCTACTAGAAAGCGTGGAATGAAGAGGTGTTGGGAGTTTCTTGTAGTTTGTGCAGTTGGTGGGGTACTGGTGCTGTTTGTTAAAGTCGGGAAGAACAAGGAATATGCACACATTTCTCAAAATCCTTTCGGTTAGTCTGAAAGGAGTATGGAGACTAGTTAAGAAGAATAACATATTTTAGCCTAGAAATTATATTTTCAAGCATATGACTTAATTGATTTTAGGATTTATATTTTTTGGTTGACACAAAATCTAGGTAATATACAATTAACTATGATAAAATATACAGTTCCGTGGTATTTAGTGCATTTACAATATTGTGCAACCATTATTCTGTCTAGTTTCAAAACTTTTTCTTGTATTTTTATTTATTTATTTATTTATTTTTTGAGACAAAGTCTCTGTATGTTACCCTCGGTAGAGTGCTGTAATGTCACAGCTCACAGCAACCTCAACCCCTTGGGCTAAAGCGATTCTCTGGTCTCAGCCTCCCTAGTAGCTGCGACCATAGGCACCTGCCTGGCTATTTTTTTTATTGCCGTTATCATTGTTGTTCAGCAGGTCCAGGTGGGGTTCAGATCTACCAGCCCTGGTATATGTGACAGGTACCCTAACCCCTGAGCTACCAGCACCAAGCTCAAAACTTTTTCTTTCTTTCTTTTTTTTTTTTTTTTTGAGACAGAGTCTCAAGCTGACACCCTGGGTAGAGTGCTGTGGCATCACAATTCACAGCAACCTCAAACTCCTGGGCTCAAGCCAGTTTCCTGCCTCCGCCTCCCAAGTAACTAGGACTACAGGTGCCTGCTACAATGCCTGGCTATTTTTTGGTTGCAGCCTTCATTGTTGTTTGGTGCCCTGGGCTGGGTTCAAACCTGCCAGCTCAGATGTATGTGGCTGGCACCTTAGCTGCTTGAGCCACAGGCACTGAGCCCCTCAAAACTTTTTCATCACCCCTTACTCATTAAGTAATCACTCCACATTCCTCCCTTCCCCATCACCTAGCAACCAATAGTCCACCTTCTGTTTCTGTGGATTTGCCTATTCTGGATATTTCCTATAAAAGGACATGATATGTGACCTTTTCTAATCAGCTTTTTTCACATGGCATGTTTTTGTGGTCGTCCAAATTGTAGAATATTAAGACTGTGCCCAGTGGCTCACACATGTAATTGTAGCAGTCTGGGAGGCCCAGGTGGGTGTGTTGCTTGAGATCAGGAGTTGAAGACCAGCCTGAGTGAGACCCTCATTTCTACTAAAAATAGAAAAATTAGGCTTGGTGCCCATAGCATAGTGGTTACAACGCCAGCCACATACACCCAGGCTGGCAGGTTCAAACCTTGCCAGGACCAGCTAAACAACAGTGACAACTGCTACAAAAAAATAGCCGGGCCCTGTGGTGGGTGCCTATAGTCCCATCTACTTGGGAGGCTGAGGCAAGAGAATTGCTTAAGCCCAAGAGCTGAGGTTGCTGACGCCATGACACTCTACCGGGGGTGACAGAGTGAGACTCTGTCTCAAAACAAACAAACAAAAAACCACAAGTTTTGGTATGCGCCAGTACCTAATTCCTTTTTATGGATGAATTTAAATGAGTTTTATAATATTAAACAATCTGTTTATCCGTTTGTCTTTTGGCGAGCATTTCCGCTGTCTCTACATGTTGGCTGTTGCAGATAATGCTGCTGGGGACATTGTGAACAGTACCTGTTGGAGAGCCCGTTTTCACTTCTTTTGAGTATGTCTGGGAGTGAAATTGCTGGATGGTATGATAATTATGTTTCCTTGAAGAACCGCCAGCCTGTTTTCGTAGCAGCTGCACCACTTCACGTTCTCACCAGCAGTCCATGAGGGTTTCAGTCCTTCACGCTCTTGTCATCACTTGGTATTTTCTGTTTTTCTTATTATAGCCATCCTTGTAGGTATAAAGTGCTATCTCATTGCGGTGGGTTTTGTTTCACTTTTTAGTAATAATTCTCAAACGTCATATATGGTAACATAAAAGTTATCATTTTGACCATGTTTAACTGTACATTTTGGTGACATCAAGCACTATTATGTTCTTGTGCAATCTCCATCACCATTCACCTCCAGAATCTTTCCAAATTGAAACTCTGTCTCCATTATTCAGTGAGTCCCCTTCTGCCCTTCCCGCTGCCCTTGGCAACCACACTTGGATTCTCTGTCCCTGTGAATTTGACTCCTTTAGGTACCTCTGTTGCCTTCAGGTTTAGTTTGCTCTTTTTCTGGTTCCACAGGTATGAAGTTAGGTTGTTGATTTGAGAGCTTTCTTTAGGAATTGTTAGCTATAAATTTTCCTTTAAGCATTGTTTTCACTGTATTCCATGAGTTTGGGTATGTTATGCTTTTGTTTTCATTTGTCTCAAAGTATCTAATTTCCTGAGTGATTTATTCTTTGATCTAGTGGTTGTTGAGGAGTTAGGATTTATTTTTAAAACACCTGTCTGCTTTGGGTTCAATTAGGACTTCCTCTTGATTTGCTTACTTTGTAACTTTGGTAATGGAATGGAAGCAGGATCGTGTATCAGTAATCTTAAGGCAAATTCATCTTGATTTGTGAAAAGCTAAAAGTCTAGATTCTAGGAGACGCAATGGCTAGATAATTTGTTGCTATAGGAGATTTTTTTATTTTATTTTATTTTATTTTTATTTTTATTTTTGAGACGGAGCCTCAAGCTATCCCCCTGGGTAGAGTGCCATGGCATCACAGCTCATAGCAACCTCCAACTCCTAGGCTCAAGCGAGTCTCCTGCCTCTGCCTCCCAAGTAGCTGGGACTACAGGCGCCCGCCACAAT
>CAUYQV010186351.1:0-19562 GCA_963574575.1 Galagoides demidoff
GATCCCAGCTACTTAGGAGGCTGAGGCAGGAGAATTGCTTGAGCCCAGGAGTTGGAGGTTGCTGTGAGCTATGATGCCATAGCCCTCTACCCAGGGGGACAGCTTGAGGCTCTGTCTCAAAAAAAAAAAAAAAAAAAAAAAAAAAAGAAGTAAATAACGAAACTCCCTTCTCCTCACCCTCTTCTCCTGTGAAACCACCATTACGGGCCTCTGCCTTTTGACCACAAACTTAAAATCCAATACACCGCGTACTGTCCTGCTCTCTCTGGCCTATGCTTCTTAACATTTTCACAGAAAATGCTCTCATTAGTGTCAGCAAGCCCACTGATATGTCTCACCACTTATATTACTTAGCTCCTATTACAACTCACTGACCCTCACCTTCCCCCTAGCAGGTAGCTTAACAACCAGCATCTGAAAACTGGCTATTTTTCCATTGCTTTCAGAGTGCGATTTTCTCTTCTAATTCTTCTCCTGCCATGGGTTTTTTGTGTTCATCCTGCACTTCTACCTCCCCGCCAGCAGGTGTCATAACATCATGTTTGCTGAAGCTCTGTCCAGCAGGCTGCCTCCTTATTGCGTATTGTTTTTCTTGGTCCATTTTCCCCCTAATTCCTGGCTTTAGCCACACTGATGTGCTCGCAGTCACCATCTGTAGCCTGCAGAATTATTTTCAAATACCCATTAGGGATACCACCTGAGCCCCTCAAAAATCTCCCTAATTCAACATAACTGAAGATAGCTGTTTACACTGAGGCACAAGTAACCATTCTGCTTCCACCCATTTTTTTTTTTTTTTTGAGACAGAGTCTTACTTTGTTGCCTTTGGTAGAGTGCTATGACATCACAGCTCACAGCAACCTCTGACTCTTGGCCTTAAGCAATTCTCTTGCTTCAGCCTCCCAGGTAGCTGGGCCTACAGGTGCCTGGCTATTTTTTGTTGCAGTTGGCAATGTTTTCCAACTGGCCTGGGCCAGGTTTGGACCCGGCTCCCTCAGTGTATATGGCTGGACCCATAACGACTGTGCTATGGGCACTTTGCCTGCTTCCCAATTTTTTTATTTCTATTTTTGCAATCTATACATTGTCTCCAGACAAAATAATCCTTAGAATCACACTTTCTCCATCACCCTCCATCTCAAATTGATTAGCGAAGCTGTCTGGACTTTTCAATTCTGGCTATGCCTTTGAAGGTCCAATGTTTCTATTTTATTGCCTAAAAACCCACATACATTTCTAAATATTTAATATGCAAAACCAAAAGCAAACAAACACTCACAGAAAAACAAACAATCCTTACGACCTTGAAATGTTTCTGTTCTCTTTTTCTCCTGAAATCCTGCAGCCCCTAATTCCTAGATATATTTTAAGGTTCTAGTGGTATGAATAACTAGATTCCCCCAGAACCCCGCTGCCACCTCCAGCATCACATAATCCCTCCAGGGGTTGCTGAGTCGATCCAGTATCTAATTCAAGAACCATGGCTCTTGTTTTTAATGGAACTGGATCTTAATTTGTAAGGCGCTGATTCACCCTCTTTATCCTAATTTTTAAAATGCCATGCAGAATGCCAGGCCAACGAAAAACACTTTGACACTGGCACATTTTGACACTGGAAGCACCCTCACAGTCTTCATTTGTCAGAGGCTAGTGAGAGCACCGAATATAAACTACCAACGAGAGGACGTGTCTACACCATATGTTAAACAAGCAGAGTGTACAAGTGTCCTCCTGTCCTGCCAAGCTAAGTGACCAAGCTTCCATTTGTAAAAATCACAGAACCTAAAAGCTGTACCAACCTGGGAAGATATAGAGCCCATTCTGCGCATTACTCAGGTAAGAAAACAAAATAGCAAGGAAGGAAAGGTATTTCTCAAGCTACAGAGTAAATCAGGAGCAAAGCCGTGTCTAAAACCCAAGTTCACTGGCTCTTAATGCTGTGGCGCATCACTTCATCAATATTCTGGTACATCACTCCCTCGCCCCACCCCCAAATATTTTTAAAATGTCACAAAAGGTGCAGTTTCTTCATTATTAGGATTATCATGTTTATTTGAGGCTTAAAAGATTTGCATTCATCCAGGGTAAAAAATTAGTGTTGTTGAAGAGCTCCTATATTTAAATGTTTGACTGTTTTTAATACATGGAATATGGTCCCCTTTGTGTGTAGATTGCTCTCAGATCACACCTAGTCATATCACCCGCAGGAATAAATTCCATTAAGATCTGACATGTCTCTGCTATCAAGCCAGAGCCACACTGTCGCCAGGCATCCCATGAAGCAATGACTACACTTAATTATCCAGCTGGCATTTACTTGGTCAGGATCGGCACACCACAGTGCCAGAATCTTGGAGGGCTCTAGCAATGCAGGCAAAACCGATTTCTGTATCTTAAGAAATCCACAGTTATAGTAAAATGACTTCAGCACAGTGCAAAAATTATGGCTCAGAGGAAGATGAAAAATTAGTGTTAAAAGTAGAGGGTGAGGAGAAATCAGTGTGGCTTGGTTACAGGAGAATAAAAACACAATCACAGAGTACAGGGCATTATAGACAGGCCTTGTAAAATGTGTAGGGTTTAGATACATATAGATGTAGAGAGAAGGTAGAATCAGATAACAGGCATGTTTTGAGGAAGACCCAAGAGTTAAAAACATGGAATAAACACAGAGAATAGTGAGGGGGAGGACAGGTGGCAGAACAGGACTAAAGAGGCGGAAACCCCATCCGTGAGCAAGATTGAGATAATCTGATAACGACCTTCTCCTCCAGATAGTAACAAGCGCAAATGAATCCTCTCGCCTGGGGTCCAGCTTGGTCCCCACTCTGTCCTCCCACCCAACATACACACAACAGAAACGGCTGGTTTGACAGTGTGAGGCCCTTTGTAGTAAATTTGAACAGACCTTTGAGACCTTGTCACCAAATGTATTTGTTATTTTTACGAACTCTTTTGGACATGCCCCATTGCAGCAGCATCTCCCAGGAGAAAAATGTCATAACACATAACATGAGTAAGAAATTTTAAAAAATGAGTGATCCAAAATAGTGAAAAATGGGCCGAGCATGGTGGCCCATGCCTGTAGTCCTAGCACTGTGGGAGGCCGAGGCAGGTGGATTGCCTGAGCTCAGAGGTTCGAGACCATCCTGAGTCTGAGCTAGAGTGAGCCAGAGTGAGACCCCATCTCTACCAAAAAAGAAGCTGGGCGTTGTGGTGGGCACTAGTAGTCCTAGGTACTTGGGAAGCAAAGGGCAAGAGAATCACTAAAGGAAGAAAAGAAAAAAAATTTTTTTAAAGAACTTCAAAACTAAGATGAGTGAAAGCTAGTTGAAATTGAAAGCAAAATTTAAAAAAAAAACTTAAAAAAATAATAAAAATTAAAACTAAAAAACATAAAATAAAATGAAGTCAAAAACCCTTGCTTTGCAACAGTGCAACTTACTGGCAGGCAGAGAAGGAGATGAGTTTTCCTTTACACAACAAAGGCTGCCAGTGACTCTAAATCAACCCCATTGCTTCTAAGACCTTTGGAAAATTTGGACTAAGAATCCCTAGAGAGAGTGTCCGTAACATTGTTCACTTTATTTGTTAAGTCAATCTTATCTTTACAACAATGAGGTCCCTACGCTATTTTCAGCAATGTCCCTAATGCTGACTGATGGCCAGATGCAAAAGTACAGTCAGGGAAAGCCCTTCTAAGTGTCCACATACAAACTCGCCCTGTGCTGGCTAATCCAGGAAGAAGAGGGACTGTAAACCAGGCTAAGAGTTTTTGCTGTGAGGTCCAGAAACCCCTGAAATCGATGAAAATACTGAGTGTGTGTGTGTAGATATGAATTATTCATCAGTTTCTCCGAAGTATCTATTGCTAGCAAATATATTAGAAAGCACTAATCTGAAGAAATAAACCTTGCAGATTTAGGTATTTCTTCACTAGATCTTTTTACGTTGGATGTCAGGGAATTAAAAGTTAAATTATCTGAAAAATATCCAGGATGAATGGTTGCAGGCAAAACTTAATCTGTTCTCAAATCACAGTGCTAATGTGCATAGTGCAGAGATTTAAATCAAAAATCCAATTTTTTCCCTCTCTTTTAAAGCCAGGACTAACAGCAGTATCTCTGCTGGTCACCATGTCATCAAACATCTAGAGCTGAGGAGAGCTCATCCCCTGGGGTGGGGTGTGCACACGGCAGCTCACCAACAGCCCCCAAAATATCCACGATAGCCTCCAAACTGACGCCAGGAGCTACTGTCTGCTGTCCTCCCCAACACACACACACACTATGAGTAATACATGTTTGAAAAGTGACTCTATCTCCTTTACCATCTTTTTGAGATATAGTCTACATCCTACATTGCACCTGTTTAAAGCGTACGATTCAATGGCCTTTAGAATATCGATGTAGTTGTGGGTCCATCCCCTCAATCAATGCTAGGACATTTTTGTCACCTCAAATACAAACGTCACATTGCTCAGTCATCGCTCCCCAAACACACCTTCCTCCTTAGGGCAACTGCTAACCTACTTCCTGTCTCCATAGATTTATCCAGTCTCTGTTTCTATACATTTACCCACTCACCAAAATTGAATCATACAGTAATTGGCCTGTGTGTCTAGATTCTTTCACTTACTGCAATGTTTCCAGGCTGGTCTGTGTTGTATTATACATCAGTTCTTCATTTCTTTTTATTCCCTTGTTGGTGGGAATTTAAATTATGCTTCTGCTTTTTGGCTGTTACAAATAATAATGTTACCAACATTAGTACACGTTTTGTGTGGCATATATTTTATTATTCTTGGGTATAACCATACAAGTAGGATTTCTTGATCATGTAGTAACTCTGTGTTTATTTGAAGAACTGCTAGAGTCTTCTCCAAAGCATCTGCACTATTTTATATTTCAACCAGCATCATATGAAGGCTCTAATTTCTCCACATCATCACCAAAACTTGTTACTGTCTGTCTTTTTATTATAGCATTCCTAGGGAGTGTAAAATAACTCACTGTAGTTTTGGTTTGTGTCTCCCTGACAGCTAGTATTTTGTGTGTGTGTATGGGTGTATCTATTATCCATTTGTGTATATTCTTTGGGAAAAAAATGTCTGTTAAGATATTTCACCTTTTTTTTAGAGACAGAGTCTCACTTTGTCGCTCTTAGTAGAGTCCTGTGGTGTCACAGCTCACAGCAACCTCCAGCTCTTGGACTTAGAATTTTGCCTCTTTTAAATTGAGTCATTTATCTCTTTACTACTGAGTTGTGAAAGTTGTTTATAAAACTGAGGAAGTTCCCTTATATTCCTAGCTTGTCCACTATTTTTATCATGAACAGATATTGAATACTAAAAATTATTTTTCTGTGTCTGTTAACATGATCAAAACAAATTGATGAAGGAGTTGAAAAATATAATAAAAAGTAAATAAAGACCATATCAGGAGATTTGTCTCCTTTCTCTTATTAAGATGGTATATTACATTAACTCATTTTTGGATTTTAAATCAACTTTGGATTCCTAGGATAAATGGATAAATGTCACTTAATTATGGCATATAATCCACCTTGTAGATAATTGGATTTGGTATTAATTCCTTGAGAATATTTACATTTGTATTTATAAGAAATTCTAGCTTATATTTTTGTGAAATATTTGTCTAGCTTTGTATCAGAGTAATACTAGCATTATAGAATAAGATGACATTTATTCCTTTTCCTTTTATTTTCTGGACAAATTTGTAAAGAATTGGTATCAATTCTACTTTGAATGTTTAATAGAATTTGCCAGTTAAGATATCTGGTACTTGGCTTTTCTATATGTTAAATTATTTAATTATTAATCCAATCTTTTATCTTTTGTGATATTATTCAGATTTTCTGTACTTATTAAGTCAGATTTAGTAGTTTGCATTTTTATAGAACTTCCCCCCATTTTATCTAGGACATTTAATTTTTGAGCATGTCATTGTTCATAGTACTCCCTTCCATGGGGATGCCTCAGAAACTCATGGGTTCAGTACCAGAGTTACAGAATAAATATCACAATAATTGGGTGGAAGAAATTTTTTAGTTTCTTAGTGCCTATAAAAGTTAAGCTTGTACTATGCTATAGTATCTTAAGTGAGCAATTGCCTTGTGCCTTTAAGATAAAGGTACAACATTTATTTTAAAATACTTTATTGCTTAAAAAAAATGCTCACAATTTTCTGAGCCTTCAGCAAGTTGTAATCATTTTACTAGTGAAGGGTCTTGCCTCTGTAGAAGTAGCTACTGATTGATTAATGAGGGTGGTGGAGGCTGAAGTTTCAAGTAGCTGTGGCAATTTCTTAAAACAAGACAACAGTGATGTTTGAGGCATTGATTGACTCTTCCTTTCCTGCACGATTACTCTGTAGCATTCACTGTTTGATAGCATTTCACCTGCAGTAGAACTTCAGTAATTGGAATCAATCCTCTGGAAACTTGCCCCTGAGTATGCAACTAAGTTTATGTAACATTCTAAATTCTTTGTTATCATTTTAACAATGTTCACAGCATCTTCACCAGTGGATTCCATTGGAAACAGTTCCTCATTCACTCAAGTTTGATCGTTAGATTTCAGCAATTCAGTCGCATCTTCGGTTTCCACTTCTAATTTTCTTGCTATTTCCTCCTCTTGAATCCCTCAAAGTGATCCACGAGAACTGAATATTCCTGTTAATATTGATATTTTTACCTCCTCCCATGAATCTATGAATATTCTTAATAATATATTGAATGGTAAATCCCTTCCAAAAGATTTTTTTATCTACTTTTCTCAAATTTCTGAAAATTGAAATTACTCCTTGATCCATGGACTAGAGAATGATGTTACGTCAGCAGTCATGAAAACAACACTCATCTCCTTGCATTTCTCCACTAGAGCTCTTGGTGAATAGATACGTACATTGTCAACAAGCAGTAATATTTTAAAACGAATCTATGTTTTCTGAGAAACAGGTATCCAAATGGGCTTTAAATACTCAGCAAACTGTACTGTAAACAAATGTGCTGTATACAGCCTTTGTTCTTCCATTTACAGAGACAGGCAGAGGAGATTTAGCATAATTCTTAAAGGTGCTAGAATGTTTGTAATGGCATACAAGCATTGGCTACAATTTAAAATTATCAGCTGCATTAGCCTCTGATGCAACAGTCAACCTGTTCTTTAAAGCTTTCAATGCAGGTGTTGACAACTCTCTACCTATTAAAATCCTAGAAGCATCTTCTTCCAGTGGAAAGGTATTTTATCTACTTTGACAATCTGTTTTTAGAGCAGCCACCTTCACCAGTGAACTTAGCTAGATCTTTTGGATAACTTGATGCAGCTTCTACGGGAGCAGGTGCTGCTTCCCAACTTCTATGTTATGGAGATGGCTTCCCCTTTTCATCTGATGAACCAACCTCTGCTCATTTCAAACTTTTCTTTGCAGCTTCCTCACCTCTCTCAGCCTTCATAGAATTGAACGGAGTTAGGGCCTCACTCTGGATTAGAGCCTCACTCTGGATTAGGTCCTCACTCTGGGATTAGGTCTTGGCTTAAGAGATGCTATGGCGGGTTTGACCTCCTATCCAGACCAGTAAAACATTCTGCATATCAACAATAAGTATCTTTCACTTTCTTATTATCTCATTATTTGTGTGTTCTCTGGAGTAGCACTTTTAATTTCCTTCAAGAACTTTTCCTTTGTATTCATAACTTGGCTACCTGTTTGTACACAGGCCTAGCTTTCAGCCTTGCTCGACTTTTGACAAGCCTTCCTTACCAAGCTCAATCATTTTTACCTCTTAAAGTCAGAAACGTGAGACTTTTCCTTTCATGCGAACATTTAAGGTGATCAGTTGAGCCAATTTTGATATTGTCATATCTCAATGAACAGGGAAGCCCAGGAGCATGGCCTGCTGGAGGAGTGGTCAGAATACTCACCACATTTATCAATTAAGTTCACCTTCCTATATGAGTTCAGTTCATGACTGTACCAAACAATTGCAATGGTAACATCAGAGATCACTTGAAATGTTATAAGAATTATCAAAATGTGATAGAGAGATGTAAAGTGAGCACTTGCTGTTGGGAAAATGTAGCTAATAGACTTGCTCAACTCAGGGTTGCTTCAAGCAAATAAATCTATTCCAGGTTGTATTAGTTCTTCTCAGTTTATATTGCCCTTTTTTTGGTCCTGTGTTTGGGTCACATGTTCCTGGTTTTCTTGTTTATTTTGTTTTTGGCCGGGGCCAGGTTTGAACCTGCAACCTCCGGTATATGGGGATGGCGCATCACTCCTTTGAGCCACAGGTGCTGCCCCACACATGTTCCTGTTTTTACATATCATGGTTTTTTGGTTGAAAACTATTACTTTAGATAATATCCATATTGTCTATATCTAACAATTCTGGATACTGACCTCTCCTCGCCTCTTTCCAGGGCTTATTTCATGGTTGCTTATTTTTTTCATTTGTTTATTGAATTTGGTGAGGCTATTTTAGTGAAGTCTATTTCCCCACACAGTGCAAAGTCTTTGGTATCATTCCTCAGAGGACATAGCCTTGAAACTTTGCAGTCATCTAGACTCTCCTAGACTTGCCTTAGCTGACTTTGACTCCATCTTTCCCTAATCTAACTTCCCTCCCCTTCCCTTCCTGTCCTGTCTGTCGTATCTCCTCCCATCCTGCCATTCCCCTCCCCATTTCCTCCCATCCTGCTGTTCCCCTCCCCTCCACATCCCTTCCACTCCCTTCTTTTCCCACAAGGTCTTGCTCCCTTGCCCAGCCTGGAGTACAGTGGGGTCATCACAGAGCTGTCTGCTCATTTGATATTACACCCCTGACTGTTAAACTTCACTATTTACCGTGATCATTCTATAGTTTTTAATGATGCCCTGGGGTATACATTGCTCAGCAGTCTGTTCCAATTAAATTTCAGCAGGAGTTGCTTTTGAAACTTATCTTCTGATCCTGTGAGGGCTTTTCTCAGCTGTCTCTTCCCCTGGTTCTGATTAGTGAACTAGCTGGCCTATGGTTTAGCTTTTTGCTCTTAATTAAGAAGTGCTATTGTTTTTGAGTATCCTTAGGCTTGAAATTTCCCAGATTGAGTTTCAAATAAACTTGGTTCCATGCAGAGAACTTCAGAGATCTCTTTCCTCCCAGGCAAACTCTCTGAGACACTGGGGACAGTGGTATCCTCAGTGCGTGGCTGGCCTCTCCTGGTGTGGAAACTCTTCCCTCAAGCAAGTGTGAGTGAGGTTGGCCCTGGTGGTATTACCCTGCCATATCTGGGGTGATACCTCAGTCTTATGGAAAGGGCCTTAGTATCAAAAAAAGAGCTCCCCAGTATATTGACTGTACTCAGTAGGAATTTCAACTTCAGTTCAGAGTTGAGGGAGCTGAGAAATGCAGGTATCATCTGGTTCTCAGTAAGATCTGGGAATTCTTGCTTGGGAGGTGAAAGAAGGGGAAGTGTGATGCTTTGAGATACACATCCCAAATGGAGCACCTCCAAAATTGCTACAGGAAGGGAAGGAGGTCATGGGCTGTGGTTTGAATGTCAAGACTGTCTGTTCTAGGGGAGTTTTAGTAGATCTTCTTGAATCAACGTTTCTTTATTTTCTCTATGGTCTATGGCAATTGCTAGACAATTAAAATATTTGTTTTTATAGTTTTGGCCAATGTTTCTTGTTTTGCCAGGAACCTGGTTCTCAGAGCTCTCTAGGCAGTCATTCTAGGCTGGAAACCCACTCCTTTTTTATTTCCAGCTCATTTCACTTTATATTACCTGCCTGGCCCTTGGAGATGTTCAGTTTATGATGTTTGCAAACCCAGAGTCAGCAGTTTCGCGTCTTCAGTTGAAGGCAGCTTAATATCCCTGAACATTCAGGCCACAGCTAACGTTCTCTTAGGGCATCTGATGTCCTTGAGGAGAAACATCTCTCTTTTTATTTATTTATTTATTTATTTATTTATTTATTTATTTATTTACTGTTGGGGATTCATTGAGGGTACAAGAAGCCAGATTACACTGATCACATTTGTTAGGTAATGTCCCTCTTACAGTTGTGTCTTGCCCCCAAAAGGTGTGTCACACACCAAGACTCCACCCCCTCCCTCCTTCCCTCTGTCTGCTCCTCCTTTCCCCACCCTTCCCTCCTTCTTTTTCTCTCTGCTCTCCCCTTCCTCCAATCCCACCATGTCATTAATTGTCCTCATATCAAATTTGAATGAATAGGATTCATGCTTCTCCATTCTTGTGATGCTTTACTGAGAATAATGTATTCCACTTCCATCCAGATTAATATAAAGGCTGTAAAGTCTCCATTTTTTTCATGGCTAAATAGTATTCCATGGTGTACATATACCACAGCTTGTTGATCCATTCCGGGGTTAGTGGACATTTAGGCTGTTTCCACATTTTGGTGATTGTAAATTGAGCTGCAATAAACAGTCTAGTGCAGTCTAGTGTCCTTATGATAAAAGGATTGTTTCCTTCTAGGTAGATTCTCAGTAATGGGATTGCAGGATCAAATGGGAAATCTAACTTCAGTTCTTTGAGGGTTCTCCATACTTCCTTCCAAAAAGGCTGCATTAGTTTGCAGTCCCACCAGCAGTGTAAAAGTGTTCCCTTCCCTCCACATCCACTCCAGCATCAACATTTTTGAGATTTTTATGATGTGGGTCATTCTTGCTGGGGTTAGATGGTATCTCAGGGTGGTTTTGATTTGCATTTCTCTAATAATTAAGGATAATGAGCATTTTTTCCTATGTTTGTTAGCCATTCGTCTGTCTTCTTTAGAGAAGGTTCTATTCATATGCTTGTCCCATTGATATATGGGATTGTTGGCTTTTTTCATATGGATTAATTTGAATTCTCTACAGATCCTAGTTATCAAGCTTTTGTCTGATTCAAAATATGCAAATATCCCTTCCCATTGTGTAGATTGTCTGTTTTCTTTGGTTGTTGTCTCCTTAGCTGTACAGAAGCTTTTCACTTTACTTAAGTCCCATTTGTTTATTTTTGTTGTTGCAATTGCCTTGGCAGTCTTCTTCATGAAGTCTTTCCCCAGGACGATATCTTCCAGTGTTTTTCCTATGCTTTCCTTGAGGATTTTTATTGTTTCATTGCTTAAATTTAACTTCTTTATCCATCTTGAATCAATTTTTGTGAGTGGAGAAAGGTGTGGGTCCAATTTCAGTCTTATACATGTGGATATCCGGTTCTCCCAGCACCATTTATTGTATAAGGGGTCTTTCCTCCAGCGTATGTCCTTATTTGGTTTATCGAAGATTAGGTGCTTTTAAGATGTTAATTTCATTTCCTGGTTTTCTATTCAATTTCAAATGTCTATGTCTCTATTTTTGTGCCCGTACCATGCTGTGTTGGCCACTATGGCCTTGTAGTACAGCCTAAAATCTGGAATGCTGATGCCCTGGCTTTGTTTTTATTACTAAGAACTGCCTTAGCTATACAGGTTTTTTTCTGGTTCCATACAAAACACAAAATCATTTTTTCTGAGTCTTGAAAGTAGGATGTTAGTATTTTAATAGGGATGGCATTGAATTGGTAGATTGCTTTGGGAAGTATAGGCATTTTAACAATGTTGACTCTTTCCAGCAATTAGCATGATATGTTCTTCAATTTGTTAATATCCTCTGCTATTTCCTTTCTTAGGGTTTTATAATTTTCTTTATAGAGGTCCTTCACCTCTTTTATTAGGTATATTTCTAGGTATTTTATTTTCTTTGAAGCTATGGTGAAGGGAGTTGTGTCTTTAATTAGCCTCTCATCTTGGCTGTTATTTGCTTATATAAAGGCTGCTGACTTGTGGACATTGATTTTATATCCTGAGACATTTCTGTATTTTTTATGACTTCCAGGAGTCTTGTGTTTGAGTCTTTGAGGTTCTCTAAGTATAAAATCATATCATCAGCAAAAAGGGAGAGTTTGACCTCCTCTGCTCTTATTTGGATGCCCTTTATTTCCTTCTCTTGCCTAATTGTATTGGCTAGAACTTCCAGCACTATGTTGAATAGTAATGGTGACAGAGGACAACACAACCTTGTCTGGTTCCAATTCTAAGAGGAAAAGCTTTCAGTTTTACTCCATTCAATAAAATATGAGCTGTGGGTTCATCATAGATAGCTTTAATCAGTTTCAGAAATGTGCCACCTATGCCTATACTCTTCAGTGTGCTAACTAGAAAAGGATGCTGAATTTTATCAAATGCTTTTTCTGCATCTATTGAGAGGATCTTATGGTCTTTGTTTTTGCTTCTCTTAATACAGTGAATAATGTTTATGGACTTGCATATGTTAAAGCAGCCCTAGAATGAAACCTACTTGGTCATGATGTATGACTTTTTTGATGATAAGCTGTAATCTATTGGCTAGGATTTTGTTGAGAATTTTTGTATCTATATTCATTAGTGAAATTGGTCTGAAATTCTCCTTTTTTGTTGGGTCTTTTCCTGGTTCTGGTAACCCAAACATTCCTGGGTGATGTTTGCTTCATAGAACATGTTGGGGAAGATTCCTTCCTCCTCAATTTTTTGGAATAATTTCTGCAGTATGGGAATAAGCTCTTCTTTGAAGGTTTGATAGAATTCTGGTGTGAAGCCATCTGTACTAGGACATTTTTTTGTTGGAAGATTTTTTATTGTTTCTTTGATCTCAGTGCTTGAAATTGGTCTGTTCAGGGGGTTTGTTTCTTCCTGGTTAAGTCTAGGGAGAGGGTGTGATTCCAAATATTGATCCATTTCCTTCACATTGTCAAATTTCTGGGCATAGAGTTTCTGGTAGTATTCAGAGATGATCTCTTGTATCTCTGTGGTATCAGTTGTTATTTCCCTTTTATCATCTGATTAAGGTTACTAGAGATTAGACTTTTCTATTTCTAGTTAGTCTGGCCAAAGTTTTATCTATTTTATTTATTTTTTTAAAAAACCAACTCCTTGTTTCACTAATTATCTAAATCATTCTTCTGTTTTCAATTTCATTGATCTCTTATTTATTTTTGGATATTTCTTTTCTTCTGCTGGGTTTAGACTTAGATTGTTCTTTTTCCAATTCCATAAGATGACTTGTGAGTTTGTTGATGCGCTCTCTTTCTGTTTTTTGAATGTAGGCATCTAACGCAATAAATATTCCTCTCAGAACTGCTTTTGCTGTATCCCACAGGTTTTGGTAGCCTGTGTCTTAATTGTTGTTATGTTCAAGGAAGTTAATGATTTCCTCTTTTATTTCTTCCTACACCCAACTGTCACTCAACAGAACGTTGTTTAGTTTCCGTGCCTTTGTGTGTGTGGTTTTTGTTGGAGTTGAGTTCTACCTTTAGTGCCTTGGGGTCTGAGAAGATACAAGGTAAAATTTCAATTCTTTTGATTCTGTTGAGGTTTGTTTTGTGTCCTAGGATATGATCAGTTTTGGAGGATGTTCCATGGGGTGATGAGAAGAATGTATATTCTTTATCTTTCGGATGGAGTGTTCCATATGCATCCATCAGGCACAGTTGTTCTAGAGTCTCTTTTAAGTCCCTTATATCTTTGTTTAATTTCTGTTTAGAGGATCTGTCTAGCTGTGTAAGAGGACTATTAACGTCCCCTGTTATTATGATATTGTAGGATATCATATTGCTCAGACTGAGTAAGGTCTGTTTCAAGAATCTGGGAGCATTTAAGTTTGGTACATAAATATTTAGAATTGAAATGTCTTCTTGTTGTACTTTTCCCTTGACCAGTATAAAGTGACCATCTTTGTCTTTTTTTGATGTTAGTTGCTTTAAATCCACAGGCATCTGAAAATAAGATTGCAACCCTGCTTTTTTTCTAAGTTCCATTTGCCTGAAAAATTGTCTTCCAACCCTTAACTCTGAGTTTTAATTTGTCTTTTGAAGCTAGGTGTGTTTCCTGCAGACAGCAAATGGATAGCTTGTGTTTTTTAATCCAATCAGCCGATCTTTGCCTCTTCAGTGGGAAATTCAAGCCATTAACATTTATTGGATAATTGATAAGTGTGGTAGTGTTCTATTCATCTTATTTTGTGAGAGTCCATTGCTTAGTTTTATCTTTTGCATCAGTGTGGAAGTTAGATTCTGTCCTTTAATTTCTGAGTTCTTACTTTGCTATTGATACATTGTGATGGTCAGTGTGTAGAACAGGTTAAAATATTTCCTATAGAGCTGGTCTTGTGGTGAATTTCCTCAATGTTTGCATATCAGTAAATGATTTGATTTCTCCGTCAATTTTAAAGATTAGCTTAGCAAGATATAGAATTCTGGGCTGGATATTGTTCTGTTTAAGTAGATTAAAGGTGGATGAACTTTGTCTTCTTGCTTGAAAAGTTTCATTAGAGAAGTTTGCAGTCACCCTGTTCGATTTGCCCCTGTAGGTCAACTGGTGCTTACTCCTGGCAGCTTGAAGAATCTTTTCCTTTGTCTTGACTCTGGAGAGATTCATCACAATGTGTCTTGAAGAAGCTCTGTTAGAGTTGAGGCAACCTGGGGTCTGATATCCCTTTTGAAAAGAGTGTGTCAGAATCTTTGATGATATTTGGGAAATTTTCATTTATAACACTCTCTAGTATGGTTTGTGATAGTACAGTGTCGGAAGAAAATTGTATTTTTCTTAATTAGTGAGAGCAGTATTGCCTATATGAGGGCTGTCCAGAAAGTATCCAGCCATGTTACCTTCTGGATAGCCACTTTGTGTGTGTGTATGTGTGTGTATTTTTTACACTGATCTTCAGCATAGTTGGTAGTCTGTTAACTAAGCAGATTGAGGCTGTGTGACACTTTGTCTGTGAAAACACATCCTGTTAAATTACCTAAGAGGCAGATGAACTCAGTGTATATTTTTGGTTTACAGAAGTGACAGCAAGAGAAGTTCATTGGTCAATGCTTCAGGCTCTGAACTACTTACGGCAACTCAATTTTATTGACAATTTTTCTCCCTTTAATTGGTTGGTCTGAAAAGATGCTCTTTTTCTCTGTCTGTTTCAACCCTTTTTCCCTTTTCAAATGGGCAGGAAACCTTTGAATCCAAAGAAAGGAGAAGCATGCTTGCTTCGGCAGCACATATACTAAAATTGGAATGATACAGAGAAGATTAGCATGGCCCCTGTGCAAAGATGACATGAAAATTCATGAAGCGTTCCATATTTTTGAAGGCTATGTTAACTGGTTTGATGTAAGCATTCCAAATTATATATAAAATCAGCACATTGTATCCCATAAATGCATTAATGTATACATGATTTATGTATTTATGACTTAATTTTAAAAAAAGCAAAGAAAGGGGAAGGGCAAAAAATTGGATATGAACCTTGTTCATGTGGCTGGAAGATAAAGGGGAAATTAATTTGTTTAGGAGACGTTCACTTGGTTTTTTAGCTTATGAAAGCACTTTTCAGAATTAATCAATGGTGAACATTTTCGAAGTTGCCTAAAACAAAGCTCCACAGAATATTTATGATGATGCAAAATAATGGATTCTTGTGGTGCATGAAAATGCACATCACATCGTTTGTTTGAAAATAAAAGAGACCAATTTATAACAAACAATAGTTATATGCAAATGTATAAAAATGTGAAGTGAATCGATCTGACAGTTTCAAAGTGTGTTGGTAATTACAGGAAAAATAATTCACACACCCATAAGCTCACTTCTAATCAGTTGTGCAGAGATTTCTCTCCTTTCCATTTGTACACACACTCTGTTATGAATATTATAATCAATAATAACCATATTAATATTGAGAACTTAAATTTTTATTAGTATCAGTGCCAGGAGACATCACCTGCACTGCCTATAAACAATGGAATGGGCATGGATGGGCAGTGACCCCTCAAGAGGCAGGGGAGGAAGGTTTCCCAAGCACTGCTGCCTTCTGTAAGCTGCATCTGGTGGTCACGGCTTACTAAGGCAGCAATACACTGCCCCGTTAACCTGGCTTGGAAATGTGTAGGAGGTTCTGAGTCCAACTGCTGCTTTCTTTTTATGAAGAAGTAACTTTCCTCTACTAACAAGAGAAATGTGGATTACCTATCCAGAGAAATTCTGTGCAAAGTAATGAGCTTCCTAATAAAGAGAGTGTTCAAATGGAGACAGGGTGAACGCAGAGCCACAGCCTCACAGAGAAGGTTGCCACAACCCTGGAGGATGGTGCACTCGATGACTTCTGTGCAATCTTCCACTTCAAACTTACATGAATAATCTCAACAAAAAGAACTGATATATGTTGAAAACTTCTTGTCTTCCAGGATCTCTGCTAAGCACAATTGTTGGGTATATTAATTCAAACAAGTCTGCAGGGGGGGGAGTATTATTTTCTCCTGGTGAGGCTAACCTAAATGATGTGAGTCACATAGCTAGTAAATGGTAGCCAGGAATAAGTCCCAGGGTCTAGCCAAGAGTCCAGTCTCCCAGCCCTGCCTATGCTATTGTCACACTAATTTATAGCCATCTCCAGCCCTGTGACTTCATGTGACTGAAGCAGAGACAGACAACCTCTTCAGACAAAAGTGATTGTTTAGTGACTTCACAAATGTGCATCCTTTTTATGGATACCATTAAGGTGAATTTCTGGGGAATTTTCTGCTTGCTTGTCACCTGTTAATAACAATACCTTTACCTGCTAGTATAATTCTTTGGTCTACAAAATGTTTAGACTAACATTATCTCATGGAGCTTTTACAGAAACCCTATGAAGTAGCCAGAAAAGATACCGTAAGCAGGAAAAAAGAAAAAATGTGCATGGCTGTTGAAAGGTCAAGCCCTTGCCCCGGATAATAAAGTGATGAAATTGGTATCTAAACTCAAGCCTTCCAGTGACAAATGGCAAGCAATCTCTCCCTAATCATGTCACCTGCCAACTCAAGGATTAATTAGGAAAATAAAATCTTATGATTTCATATCCTTGATTTTCTAGAGCAGCAGTTTGCAAAATAGAATCCTTAGGCCAAATCTGACCCTCTGCCTATTTTTGTAAATAAAGCATTTCTTTATTGAAGCTAATATTTTTTTTAAATTATGCATATATGTTGTATTAAACATGTTTTGAAATATATGTGCATCTTGGAGAGGGTAAATCAAGCTATTAATATATGCCTTATTCATACTACATTCACTACTTTCTCGTGGTAAGAACATGTAAAAGTTACTATTGGCTGGAGGTGGTAGCTCATGCTTGTAATCCCAGCACTTTGGGAGACTGAGGCAGGAAGATCAAGGCCAGGAGTTCAAGACCAGCCTGGGCAACATACAGACCTCAATCTTTAGAAAAGGCAACATGGTGGCACACACCTGTAGTTCCAGCTACTCCAGAAGCTGAGATAGGAGTAATATCACTTGCCCCCAGGAGTGCACAGTTGCAGTGAGCTATGATGATGCCACTGCACTCAGCCAGGTTAACAGAATGAGATCCCTCTCTAAAAAATAACTAAAAGAAAAGTAACTCTCAGCAATTTTCAGGACTCCAATACATTGTTATTAACCATAGTCCCTGTGTCCTACCAGAGATCTCCTGAATTTGTGCCTTTTATATAGCTAAAATTTTGTATCTTTTGATCAATATTTCCCCCACCTCACTCTTACCCTCAGCCCCTCTTGAGCACTATTCTAATCTCTGCTATTATTAGTTCAACTTTTTAAAATTCGCCATGAAAGTAAGATCACATGGCATTTATCTTTTTTTGCCCTGGCTTATTTTATTTAACATAATATGCTCACATTTTCTTTATCCATTCATTAGTTGATGGATATTTAAGTTGATTCTATATCTTGGCTGTGATGAATAACGCTGCAATAAACATTTTTAATTTTTTGAAGAAACTCTAGTTTTCCATACTGTCTGTACTAATTTATACCCCACCAACAGCATTAAAGGATTCCAGTTTCTCCGTATCCTGTCTAGCGGATATCTTGTCTTGTTATCGTTTGTCTTTTTGATAATAACCATTCTAACAGGTGCGAGATGATACATCATTGGAATTTTGATATATATCTCTGATGATTGGAAATGTGGAACATTATTTTTTCATATAACTGTTGGCCATTTGCTTGTCTTTTCTGAGAAATGTTTACTCAGATCATTTGTCCATTACTTAATCAAGTTATTTGATTTTCTTACTATCGAGTTGTTCGAATTCTTCATATGTAATATACGGTGGATATTAAAACCTTTTGGGGTACATGGTTGGTAAATATTTTCTCCCACTCCACATGCTGTCTCTTCACTCTGCTGTCTGTGGTCTTGGCTGTCCAGAAGCTCTTTAGTTTAACACAAGCCCATCTGTCTGTGTCTGCTTGTCTTGCCTGTGCTTTGGGGTTTAAACATTCACTGCTTAGACCAATATTACAGAGCTCTCTCCCTGTGTTTTCTTCAAGTAGTGTTATAGTTCTAGGTCCCACTTCAGTCTTTGATCCATTTTAAGTTTATTTCTGTATGTGGTTTCATGAAGTGTCTGCTTTTGCCCTACTGCACATAGACATCCTTGTGGTCTGGTCTGAGGGGCAGTTTGCTGCCACAGTTCTGGTGCCTGCATCATTAGGCAGGTGGCCCTTGGGGTGAAGCCTGAAGCCTGGACCCGCTGGGGTGGACCTGATGGTTGGGTCTATGGGGACAGGATTGGAGCTTGGATCCACAGGATATGCCTGTAGCCTGTGTCTGCATCGACTGACCTGAACTCTGGATCCACAGGGTGATCTGGCACTGGGGTGAGCCTTGAGCCAGAATCTGCAGGGGCTGGCCAGACCCAGACCCTGGGATGACCTCATATATAGGTCCACTGGAACAGGCGTGGAGCTTAAATCCACAGCTTGGTGCTGGGGCAGGCATGGCGCTTGGGACCACTGGAAAAGGCCTGGAGCCTGAGTTCCCGGGGGCAGGTTTTGGAGCCTCAGTATATAAGATGTGGCCTGCCATAGGGGTCTGCTAGAGCAGGTCTACACCCTGGGGCCTAGAGGACCAGCCAAGTTCTGGGGGCAGTCCAGTGCCTGGGGCAGCCTAGGGTTAGCCTGCTGGTACAGAGATCCAGAGACTGAGTCTGCCACATGGTCTGGAGCCTGGGATCGAGGGACCAACTCAGCACCAGGCCGGCCTGGGTGAGGGGAACTAGGGGCCTGCCTCACGCCGTGTTTTACTGGAATGGGGCTGATTTTCAGGTCTGAGGAACAACCTACGGCTCATTTCCCTCTCCTTCCCACTCCCTCTCTCCATCTGTGCTGCACAGGGTTGGGGGAAGGATGAGGTGAGTCATGCAAACCCATCCTTCCTACTGGCTTCCAGGAGTCATCTCCTATCTCTTTGCTATACCAAGATGCTGTAATCTCTTACTTGGTCTCCTTAGCACTTAAAAGTATTTTCATGTGTGGATAGTTGCTAAAATTAATGTGTCTGTTGGGGGATGAGGCTGAGAGTCCTATTCCACCACCTTGTTGACATGTGTTCATTTAAAAAAAAAGTTTTCAAAGTATCACAACAATGGAGGAAAAAGTATCCAATGTACACACCCCTATTATGAAACTAATTTATACCTTTTATATGAAAGCTATAACCAA
>CAUYQV010186354.1:0-60985 GCA_963574575.1 Galagoides demidoff
TAACTGAGAAAATGACATGAAGGCTGTGTTGATCAGTTTGATGGAAGTATTTCGGATTGCATGCGAAAACCCCACACTGTACCCCAGAAGTGCATTAATGTACATAGTTACCATTCAATAAAATTAAAAAAAAAAAACATTAAAAAAAAAAAAAAGGAGGGGCATGAAAGCAGTCAGTAATGGCTGGGTAGGATAATCCAGTGAGGAAACATGAGAAAGAGCCCAGTTTGAATTTCATCTACTAGACCTGTGACTTTGGATAAGTCACTTTATTTCAATGAGCCTCAGTTTCCCCCTCTGTAAAATGGGGACAGTAATGGTTATAGGCTTGTTATAAAAATTAAATAAGCATATTTAGTTCTCAAATGTGAGTGCCCAACACCAGGCGAACCCAGGGGTTACAGCGGATACAAAACATGAGTCTGGGACAGGCCTGGTGGCTCAGGCCTGTAATCTTAGCACTCTGGGAGGCCAGGGCAGGAGGATCGCTTGAGCTTAGGAGTTTGAGACCAGCCTGAGCAAGAGTGAGACGCTTTTTCTAATAAAAATGAAAAAAATTAGCCAGGCATTGTTGGTGGTGAGGCTGAGGCAAAAGGATCACTTAAATCCAGGAATTGGTTTGGTGGTTGTGAGCAGGGCTGAGCCCAGGGCATTCTAGCCTGGGGCAACAGAATGAGACTTTGTCTAAAAACCAAAAAAGAACATAAATGTAAAAGAATGAATGTAAAGAAAGGAAATAGAATCATTGAATGGTAGCTAATATTTCTTCAGAATGTAGTAGACTCTCAAATTTTGAATGAATGAATGAACACATGAATAAATCATCACTTTGACTTATTTTTTCCTCTCCAATTCTCTATGACCTCCAACCAGCCCTTGAGATTGAGTGTAAATGGCAGGGAAAAATTCGTTCTGTTAGAACTTTCTAATATGCTCTTAAAGGCACTCTGTAGCACTGTGTCTTGGGGATAGCGTGTTTTGCCTGCTTCCTGTTGAAAGATGTGGAAGGCAGAGTGGGGAGACCTCAAACCTGAATCCGGAAATGGGAGGCCAGCTAGTCATTTTTCCAATTAAAAAAAAAACTGTGGTGCCCTCGCTTTGTGGCTAATTTCAGTTTCCCCTTTCTGTGCCCCAGCTTGTATGTGTTACTGTTGGGAAGCTTGTATGTATTACTGTTGGGAGGGCTTTAGGCCCCCTTCCTTTCTGCACTTTTCCTCTTCCCCTTTCTTCCTCCTACCTGCCTCAATCTCTAATCCCCCACTTCCCCTGAAGGTCTTGGTAGCATCTGCTCCAAACTTAGAAGGTTCTTGAGTCAGACTAGACAGATTTAAATCCAGGTCATGTCTCTTACCAGCCTGGGAATGTTGGCCAAGGACTTTCCTCACTAAACCTTAGTGTCCCCATCTGTAAAATGGGCATAGTAGTGCTGGGACATAATAGGGTGTTGTGTCCAAATGCTCAATAAATATTAAATTTCAGAGCCCTGCAGGACGTGGTGCTCTTTGAAACTCTCCCATGTTTTACCTTTGGTTCAAAAGTTCCTCCACGTTCCCTCCCACCCAGCGAACCAGCCAAACCAGTTTTCCCCATTCTGCCTGCTTCTGTGTTAAGCAAACACTGTCCTGCAAACAGTGACTAGATCCAGTGCCTTTGTTAGAAAAGGAAGTTTTCTTGTTTGCCACTGTGCAGGGTGTTCACAGTGGGCTGAGATGGGTAGGGAGACTGCTCATGGATGTTGTTTAGAATGGGGGTAGGAGGAGGAGGGCAAAGGGCAGCCTGGGGCCAGGGAAGCCATGATGACCTTGAACTTGCCAGCTTCTACTTTTTTTTTTTTTTTTTTGAGACAGAGTCTCATTTTATCACCCTTTGAAGAGTGCTGTGGCATCACAGCTCACAGCAACCTCATACTCTTTAGGCTCAATCGATTCTCTTACCTCAGCCTCCCAAGTAGCTGGGACTATAGGTGCCCACCACAACGTCCAGCTATTTTTAGAGACAAGGTCTCACTCTGGCTCCGGGCGGTCTCAAACCTCTGAGCTCAGGTAATCCACTTGCCTCAGTCTCTCAGAGTGTTAGGATTACAGGTGTAAGCCACTGCACCTGGCCTTCTGATTTTTTTTTTTTTTTTTTTTTTAGACAGATCCTCAAGCTGTTGCCCTGGGTAGAGTACTGTGGCATCACAGCTCAACCTCCAACTCCTGGGCTTAAGCGATTCTCTTGCCTCCGCCTACCAAGTATCTGGGATTACAGGTGCCCGCCACAACGCCTGACTATTTTTTGGTTGCAGCCATCATTGTTGTTTGGCAGGCCCGGGCTGGATTCAAACCTGCGGGCTCAGGTGTATGTGGCTGGCGCCTTAGCCACTTAAGCCACAGGTGCTGAACCTTCTGCTTGGTTTTTAAAAGTACTTCATAAGCCTCTCTCACCTCTGCTCCTTCATGAGAGGGAACCACATTCAACTCTCTTTGGAAGTGCTCTAAACTTTTCTCTTTGTTCTTCCTAAATAAAATTTCTCTTTGTTACACTGAAAAAAAAAAAAAGTCCTTCATAGCACACATACTTAAGGATAGTTGTCTGTTTTCCCATTGCCAAAAATGCTCTGTCCTCAGCCCTGGGATGGCGTTCACTCAGGTGGCTAAGCACCAAATCACTTGGGGAACCTCACACCTGCAGATTTGCCCTCCTGCCAATACACTGAGCCATGGTCTCTTAGGGTGGGTGCTGGAGTTAGCATTTTCTTTTTTTTATTTGTTTATTTATTTATTTAGAGACAGAGTGTCACTTTGTCACCTCGGGTAGAGTGCTGTGGTATCATAGCTCACAGCAACAACCTCAGAGTATTGGGCTCAAGCAATTCTCTTACCTCAGCCTGCCGAGTATCTGGGACTACAGGCACCTGCCACAACGCCTGGCTGTTTTAGAGATGGGGGGTCTTTCTCAGGCTAGTCTTGAACTTGTGAGCTCAGGCGATCCACCCTGAGTGCTAGGTCTCCCAGAGTGCTAGGATTACAAGTGTGAGCCACCACACCTAGATGGAGTTGGCATTTTATACTTGTTTATTTATTTATCTATTTATTTTTTGAGACAGTCTCACTATGTTGCTGTTGGTAGAGTGGTGTGGCATCACAGCTCACAGAAACCTCAAACTCTTGGGCTTAAGCAATCCTCTTGCCTCAGCCTCCTAAGTAGCTGGGACTACAGGCGCCTGCCTCAATGCCTGGCTATTTTTTGTTGCAGTTGTCATTGTTGTTTAACTGGCCTGGGCTGGGTTCAAACCCACCACCCTTGGTGTATGTCTGGCGCTGTAATCACTGTGCTACAGGTGCTGAGCCTAGAGTTGACATTTTAAAAAGCTCTACAGGTATCTGCTGCTACCAATTCACTCCTCTGGACAGTCCCAGGGGCTAGATGATATGTAAATACCTGGTACCAGCTAGGATCTGGGAATCTGGTTGAGCCTGAGGCCTAGGGATCCAAGGACGTACTTAGTAGGGAGGAATAAAGCTGGTGGTTCTGCCATGCCCATGAGAGGTCTGTGAGTTAAAGTAGAGTGGATGGGGGTGGGAATGGGGGTCCCAGAGAAATAGCCAGTGTCCTTAGACATAAAGTTCATCCCCTTCCTTCAGAGAAAGTCCAAAAACCTGAGAGAAATCCCTCAGCAGATAATTCCAGTGTATCTGAGAATGCCACTGGGGCAGGAAAGTGTTCAGAGAATGCTGGGAGTGGTCAGATTCACCTGCTGGGCAACAGTCAGGCACAGAAAGGGAAAGGGCACTCCAGGAAGAGGAAGTGGGTGCCCAAAAGTTGTGGCCAGTCATGGAGGCAGTGGCTGGAACGGTGCCTTCCTGGATGTGCAGCTGGGGAGGCAAGGCTGGGAGAGGAGGCTACAGAGTCCATAGGGGATGGAGGGTTTTCTCTTTCTATTCTTTTATTAGGTAAATTATTCCCTTGGTTAAAAAATAAGTTTAGACTCAGGGCTTGTGGCTCAAGTGGCTAAGGCGCCAGCCACTTACACCTAAGGTGGTGGGTTCAAATCCAGCCCCAGCCCGCCAAACAACAATGACGGTTGCAACCAAAAAATAGCCGTGTTGTGGCGGGCGCCTGTGGTCCCAGCTACTTGGGAGGCTGAGGCAGGAGACTCACTTGAGCCCAGGAGTTGGAGGTTGCTGTGAGCTGTGATGCCACAGCACTCTACCCAGGGGGACAACTTGAGGTTCTGTCTCAAAAAAAAAAACAAAAAACCTTGCTGTGGTTGTCCTCAGACATTATTCATATACACGAATAGTTTGATTTTTTTTTTCAACTAAGCACTTGTTTATAAGGTTTCTAGTTATATGAAAATAATAATAATCATTAGGTGCATTTAAGAAATCAAGGGGCTCAGATGGTATATTAGTAGTCAATACACTGTAGACCAGAGTGAGGGGAGCTGGCAAGTTGCACTGGTTTAGACTGTGGTCTGAACAGAGCTTTACCTGTTTGGTTGAAAAGATTTTTCGTATAGCAAGTGTAATATACTTATTTTTCCCGTTTTTATTCTGAGCAACAGAAATATCCTCAGTAAATCATTCTGGGAAAAGGCCTAGAAATAACTCGGGAAATAAAAGAACGAACTTAGGACAGATGCCCTCGAGACCTCAGAACAGCCACAGAAGGAAAATTTTATACCATGACTTTACCACACACACAAAATGTATCAAATTTTAACAGTTTCCCAAGAAAGAATTCTACTTTTCTCTGCATATTCTGCTTTTACTTAAGCCTGTCTAAATTAGTATGAAGAAAGAATATTCCTGTGAATGCAACCAGTTACCTAAAATATGGAAAAGTAACAAATTTTCTTGTTTCTTTTTATTTTCATTGAAAACATCATCTGTGGCCGTGTAACATCTCTGCCAACACTTCTGACTGGCAAAGAATGTTTAAGTTTTTGTTACTAAAGCACCATTATTCTCATAGTATTAACAGCCACATATAGCTATTAAAAGTTTACTTGACATGGGATATAGAACAGTAAGTCTATGTGGAAGAATTAGACCCCTCAAGAAGTTTACCATTTACCTTTGGAGAGTTTCTTTTTTCTTTTTTTTTGAGACAGAGTCTCAAGTTGTTGCCCTGGGTAGAGTGCCGTGGTATCATAGCTTGCAGCAACCTCCAACTCTTGCCTCAGTTTTTCTATTTTAAGTAGAGACAGGGTCTTGCTCATGCTCAGGCTGGTCTCGAAAGTATGAGCTCATCCCAGAGTGCTAGGATTACAGGCGTGAGCCACTGTGCCCGGCCTAAAGAGTTTCTTATTGGTGTTCTTCGGCTGGTTCATCTCAAATTGCAAGAGTCAATTGTAAAGTTTTACAAAATTTTTAAATCTATTATTTTAACATAATCATTATTCAAATGTAAATCGTATAACTTATAATTAAATAAATCATATTAAAGACAAACATAGCCAATACATAAAACTCATCACTTCCTGATGATTTTACTGCATTTTCCTACATGCCCTCTAAGATTATTTATTTTATCTGGAGGGTGGCTATATTATATAATGTTATACTACCAGCCACTCTGGCCCACCTCTATGATCACTGAAGTCACTTCAGTAGCTTGAAATTGGCCATTTGACAGGACAGAAATGGGCAAGTGTTACAAATGAGTTGTGAAACATTTGCCAACGAACCACTCATTGCAATTCAAATGAATCATTTAGAAACACCTATGTTACAACAGGCCCTGATACTCTAACTTCACACTCTAAATAAATATGTTTTGACTGATACTTAGGAATTTTCCTAATTAAAAAGAGAAGATTATTTTAAAGATACATTTAAAAATCTATCAGTAACTTTCCTTAAATAATGCCAAATTTTAAGAAAAATTAAAAATTGCAGTAACATTTTTTTCAAATCTGGTTCCTTCTTCGGGGGCATTTTTTTTTAACTTGAAGGATTTATAAGCTTTGCTAAATAAAAGGCAGAACTTAATGACATTAAAAAGCTTCTAACCAGCGAAGGAAATAATCAACAGAACAAATAGACAACTTACAGATGGGAGAAGACATCTGTAAGCTATACATTCCATAAAGGACTAATAATCAGAATCTAGAAAAATCTCAAACAAATCAGCAAGAAAAAAAATATTAAAAGTGGGCAAAAGACATGAATAGAAGCTATACAAAAGAAGGTAAACAAATGGCCAATAAACACATGAAAAAATGCTCAGCCTTATAAATAATCAGGGAAATCCAAATTAAAACCAATGAGATATCACCTTACACCCATTAGAACGGCCTTCATTAAAAAGTCCAAAAACAACAGATGCTGGCATGGATGCAAAGAGAAAGAAACACTTATACACTGTTGGTGGTACTACAAATTAATACAACCTCTACAGAAAACAGTACAGAGATTCCTCAAACAACTAAAAATAGACCTACCATTTGATCCAGCAGTCCTACTACTGGGTATTTGCCCAAAGGAAAAGAAGTCATTTTAGTAAGAAGACACCTGAATGCAAATGTTTATTTCAGCACAATTTACAATCACAAAAATGTGGAAATCAACCTACACTCATCAATTCATGAGTAGATACAAAATGTAGCATGTATTTATACTATGGAATACTACTCAGTTGTGAAGAAGGATGAATTAATGTCTTTTGCAACAATTTGGATGCAACTGGAGACCATTATCCTAAGTGAAATATCTAAAGAATAGAAAAACAAAGTCCACACGTCCTCACTATTTAACTAGAACTAACTGATGAGCACACCTGTGCATGGAGAGAGGTAAAACTCAGTGGAAATCAAGTGGGTGGGGAAGTGGGGAGGTGGGGATAGATGAAAACCTACCTAATAGGTACAAAGAACACTGTCTGGTTGATGGGAACATTTACAGCCCTGACGCAAGCATTACAAAAGTAATCTATGTAGTCAAAAACATGTACCCTCATAATATTTTGAAATAATAAAAATAAAATAAGATAAAATAAATAAAAGAGGCAAACTTAAATTCTGCAGGGGACTTTTTCCCTTTGACCACTGGCTTCCCACTCAGATAAGAAATGCTTTGGGCCGGATGCAGTGGCTCGAACCTGTAATTCTGGCACACTGGGAAGCCAAGGCAGGTGGATTGTTTGAGCTCAGAAGTTCAAGACCAGCTTGAGCAAAAGTGAGACTTTTCTCTACTAAAAATAGAAAAACTAGCCTGGTGTTGTCATGGTGCCTGTAGTCCCAGCTACTCCGGAAGCTGAGGCAAACGATAATTTGAGCCCAAGTATTTGAGGTTGCTGTGAGATATGACACCACAGCAGTCTACTCAGGACAGTGGAGTGAGACTGTCTCAAAATAATAATAATAATTAGGAAAAAAAATAAAAGAAGAAGAAGAAATGCTTTGGACCTGAATCAGTTATCATTTGGAGAATTCATTATTTTTACCTTGAAAAGGTATGGTATTTTTAAACCTTTCTGAGTGCTCATATTTGAATATATTTTATCTTCACTTTCACACTATGAATAAATTTAAAAAGTAAGTTCAACTAATCCATAAAGACACATCTCTGTTGAATATTTTCTTGAACATCTGTTATATCTTTTGTGTTAATTGCTATGCATTGAATTGTTTTTACTGCCTGGCATCTTTCTAGTACCTTGTTATAAAATAAATTATTATAGAAAACTTCCCTGGGATACTTGCTATAAATATTCAGACATTCAGATTTCAAGGGTTTATTCTTGGAGGTTCAACTTCAGAAAGTAGAATCAGTTCACAGAAGCTAGAAACGTGGAAATTCTTGTTAGAGCGGAGATAAAAATAATCTTCGGCATGAGAAGTTATAGAATATAAGGTCCGGTCCACCATCATCACGTCTATTTCTAGACAAGAAACTGGAGAAACCAGAGGAAAAAAAGAACAGGGAACATCTTTATTCGTTCATCACATGAATATTTAACATGTACTGTTTGTGCTCAGTTCTACGTGCTAGAATTACAATGTTTAACAAAACAAAATTAAAAGAAAAATCTCTGTAGGACCAAGACTGTTTAGTGAGAACTCTCTAGATTGAGCTGGAGATGAAAGCGTAGTAAAAATAAAAATGTAGATGTCTTAGAAGAGTGATTTGGGGAGATGTGCCAGCTAGGATGGGGGGAGGGTGAAGATATAGTGTGGGGGAGGGGATAGAACACGGACCGAAGCCAAACCAACCCCTCTCTGTCACCAATTTTTATTCTACTCATAGTCCAGGACTAGCTCGGATTCTCTGAGGAAGTCCTTGTCAAAAATTTGAGAGATACCAGCTGTCCTGAAGAAGGCCCTCCAAGTGAGGTAACTAACGGGGGCTGGGCATGACCCAGTTTCAGGCCGGGTGAATAATTCAGGCCGGCAATTATTCGATGAACTCTTAAGGACCAAGTAATCTAGTTACTAGACAAAAACAACAAAGCTCACCTTTATGTACACTTGCTGGTAGGTTACGGCTGCTAATGTCTTCCCTGCTTAGCAGCCCCTACCCAGACCTGAAATTATAGTAAGTAAAAGTATTAATGAAGATCATTTGATAGAAGCGAGGAAGGCAGGAGCTGACTCTGTTTCAGTCACTTTATTTTTTGATAGTTCCATGTGAATTTAGCTATAACATAATATATTAAGGATATAGAATATAGAATTATATTGCTATCACATAACATTATATGATAAACTCCTATTACATACAATGCACACAAATATTATGTGCATAATATATTAACACAGGTATTTTAGCACAGTTCTAGATATATATAAAGTGCTCAATAATTATTCATTAAATTGAACATGGCCCCACTAAGACCCATAAATCATCTTTCATTTTCCAGCTTCAACTGGATTAATTTACTAAAGGTAATGACTCATTGAAGCCTCTATCTTTACATAGTTTTAGAAGCTGAGTAATGTTCTCCAGCTATTTTCTGAACTATTCTCTCTCCCAAAGGGCAAGAAAGGAGTTAGTCTTTAGAGGCTGTGTCATCAAACCAACTGTCAGAGACAGAGTGAAAAGGATTTATTCAAAATAATAGAATGAAATCACAGAATTCATAACATCTCCAGGTCCAGTCACTGTCACAGCAGGTGAGAAGTTCCCATTCTCTCCTTACAGTAGTCAACAGATTCTCCAAAAATACCTTCCTAAAAATCCTGGTAGTATTCCCCCTCTTCTAATGCAGCTGTCCTTCACATCTCCCTAAACCAGTCTCTGATCACACACACTTAGCACGGCACCCATTTACACATGTGCACACATACACAATGTAACTTCTAAATAGCCTAAGTACAGCTCACACGTTGGAGTTGAGGGAGCTAGAGGGTGTTATTTCTCAGTTCGAAAAATAGTGTTTTAATGCCTTGTTATGACCATTCTTTCCTTTTTTTATAAGACAGTTGGGATTCGTGAGATTTAAAGTATCACTTGAGGCTCAGCAACTATAGCTCAGAGGCTAGGGCGCCAGCCACATACATCAGAGATGGTGGGTTAGAATCCAGTCGGGAACTGCCAAACATCAATGACAAGTATAACCAAAAAATAGCCAGGCATTGCATTATGGCAGGTGCCTGTAATTCTAACTACTTGGGAAGCTGAGGCAAGAGAATCGCTTAAGCCCAAGAGCTGGAAGTTGTTGTGAGCTGTATTGCCACGGCACTCTACCCAGGATGACACCTTGAGGCTCTGTCTCAAAACAAAACAAAACAAAACAAAAAAAAACTGTCACTATAATTTATGATTTTATATAAAAAATCTCAAAAAAAATCAGTTAGACTCAAATCTCTAAATAATTGCTGCAATTTTAGTAACAAGGGGATATTTCTTCCTTGCTCATGTGAATTTGGAGAGTCTTCCCTAAAAGGGTAAAATAAGAAAAGGAGGGCATGCTAGACTTTAATTATTTGTTTAAGAGAAGAGAATCAATTCAGATGACAGACCATCTACCAGACAGAGCAGCCAACACGAAGAGTCCTTTGTGCGGAGCGGCTTTAGTCTCAATAGATAAAGAAAGGAAGGAAATCAGAGAGTTTATTTTAACGACCCTATCCTGTCTTCCATCATAATGTAAACAACCATCCCCTTTCCTAGCCAGACAACATGGTTTTCCACAGTCTCGCACAGCCACAAATGTGAGCCACACTACATAGCTGTTGCTGGCAGAAGATAAGGAGGAAAGAAAGTACCCACATGAGGTTTATTTATTTTATCTGAGACTGCAACTGTCAGGGGAGACTGCAAATGCCATACACTTTATTCTGGACAGGCTGTCAACTTCAAAGAGGAGGTACTGGAATCTTCTAGTCACCATTAGGCAAGGCCCTGCCTAGAGACGTTAAGCTGAACTTCTCTAGTGTCTGTGAAATGAAACATGCACACTGTAGGTTGTGATTTTGCTGGCAGGTAGGTGCTGCTAAGAAGGCCATTGCTTTTTAAGAGGGTCAGGAACTGCCAAGGAAGAAAACTGGAGTGCACAGTGAACAAAAGCTGGAGTTTGTATTAACCCTTGGCCCGTGGTATTCCTAGACTTTTTGCATTACTCATTTCAGGATATTTTAAGAAAGGGGACAGTGTTTTCTGACTGTAAATATGAGTGCAGCAGGTTGAACCAGGATACACCAAATATTTTTCTAACTGAGGGAGACCAATGTAGAATTTAGATGCCAACAAGATGACTAAACAGCCGTTTGTCTCATATTTACTCATTTTGGGCTGATGGGAGTGGAAAGAAACAGCTGGTGTGAGCTATTTCTATTGGGAAGCAATCAGATACAGCATGCCATAGAAGATTATTTTAAACCCAAGGCATATTATTGTCACACGTCTTCTACAGAACTCTCATTCTCTCGTAAGCTTCTTTGTCAATGTATGTCCCTTCACACAAAGAGGTTTCTAATGCATTCTCATTAGTGAAGTATTTGATTTGTTTGCTTGTTTTTTTTTTTTGTCAGAGTGTTTTACCTTTCAACTATAAAGCATGTTTGTGTGATAAGACAGAAAAGAAGGCTTTGTATTTCAAGTTAGAACTTAAGTTACTTTAAGGAAAACAATAATAATAAAACTAAAACAAGCCATATTTTGCCATATTAGTCCTTAGCATTGATAAGACGACTCCTGTGAATCATAAAACAAGGCTCTTACTGCTCATATATGAT
Organism: Galagoides demidoff; assembly: GCA_963574575.1. Lineage (NCBI taxonomy): Eukaryota > Metazoa > Chordata > Mammalia > Primates > Galagidae > Galagoides > Galagoides demidoff. The sequence goes on from CAUYQV010186354.1 coordinate 11,165, forward strand.
AACTACTGAACAGCCCTACCTTTTTTCCACAAGCAGTTGGTAACCACCTCACAAAAGCCTCACAAGGACTGAATTCTTGAGTGTATTTATTTTTCCATTACTAACACTTCCAATACATTTTCCAAGGCTCACTTCCTAGTCTCCCTCCACAAACAAAATAATCCAACTTAGATTTTTCTGGAGGAGGGGTTCACATTGTAACATATTTGTATTTTATTTAGCAATTTAAGAAACTCAATCCAGAAATGCTATTCTAAGAAAAGCTCTCTGTTCTCATGGAATTTTAGCATCAAAGAGAATTTTGAAGGACTTAAAGGTCAGCATCCCTTTTCATTGATATATATATATATATATATATACACTCAGCATCTCACAAGTTGATGGCCTCGCATATAAGTGCTCAATTCATGTTAGTTGGTTGATATTGATGGATTGTTTTCAGAGTATCATAACCTTTGTTCTCAATATGGGTTCTCATTATTCAAGACTCTTACTGTAAACGTGGAAAGCATTGTGTGAATACTGAGTTGAATAAGTACCAAGTATCTGGCTTTTTTGTTGTTTATTTATTTGCTCAATCTCTAATGATTATCTTTTGTTGCAGTCGTTATGGTAGTTCTGTTTTGTTTGTTTTACTTTGTGTAATCCAATTCTTTCCTCAGTACCTGGGTAAATGCCTTAGATGCACTTCCTTACCTGAACCAACCCCATTCCATTGCTAACACACACACACACAGACGTTTGCACACATGCGGGCAACACACAGAGATTTGAGAGCTACACCAAGGAGTTGGCTAAGTTCAGAAATTCCATCATCTGTTTTTATCATCTAAACATTCCTCACAAAGGAGGAATGTCATTTAAGTCAATTCATGAAAGCTGAAGAAGTTTTCTACTTTTCCCATCCTCACTTCAAACATGTTTTCTTGATGACATTTTAGTCCTGTACTTGGAGCTGTTTTGCAGAAGGCCACTTCTGACTACTTTTATATAATACCAACAGAGAAAATTTAAGGGGTTAACCATGGTCTCATACAAATTAGTTGCAGAAATAAGATGAGAATACAGGTTTTTTGGACTTCCAGTTCAGTCCTTTTCACCATACCTAGCTGAAGACTTTTATCTAGGAGACCTAATATTCTCAGAGAGAAGAGAGAGAGAGAGAAAGAGAGAGAGATAAGAGAATATTAACAACAATAACTGTATTGTGCAATGATTTCTGTAGTGTATAAACATCAACCATGCTTCTAAATGAAGTAGAATGGTGCTAAGTCAAATGGAATAAACTGAACCTAGAGGCGATTATAGGGTATAAAGATATAAATGATGCAACCTCAGGTAAACTATGGAACAAGGAGATTTATCAGAGGAAATACTAGAATGGTGGTGACCTGAGCATGTCTGCTGGGAAGGAGTTTACTGAGAGTTTAAGCAACGATGAATTCTCAAAAGAAGAAAAGTATCCACTCCAGCCACTAAATAAATAAGTAATGCTTTTCCATAAATACCATCAATGCTATGGCATGACTTCTATCAAAAAATGTCCTTCCTTTTCTATCCTCCCAGTTCTACATTCATTCAAGATTTTATACTGTCCCATGTAGCCTCCTTTGAGCATTCTTGGTTCATAATATTCTCTTCTTACTTTGAAAGCTTAATTTTTCCTTTGTTTCTGATAAATATCATTAAAAAATATGCTGCATCTTATTTCCCCAGATAACTGATAGTCCCTGTGTCTTCTACTTATGTGTCCCAAATAGTTAAACACAATACAATTGCACCCCCAATCTCACAGCTGATGCAGTGTCCTGACACACAGGAGTCTTAAACCTCCACCAAACCAATGATCTTGCTTTGGGGGGCTAAGAAGAAATGGTTTTTTATACCCCGGGAAGTCAGAGTATTGGCTGAGGTGTGCCACCCTGGCTAATCGGCCTCAGTGCTGCACCCACATGTAACAGTGCTATTAGTGCTATTCCCTTACAGTCTAAATAGTTAAGGTGCTCTCCTTCTCTGGCAAAGTCATTAATATGGTGCTTTTCCCCCCTGGTACCTAAGCCATAGCAGCATCTTTTTCATTCCTGAGTCCTTTCAGCTGCTACACCTGGCCTGATAGAGACTGAGCTTCTGCAATGTCTCAACGTCCTAGGGTTCAGAATCTTAACTATGTGTTACCTCATCCTCTGGAGCCTAAGCTGCTGCTTTGTCCTGGTGCTTTCTGGTTTCAATTGCAACTACCCCTTTTCCCTGTGGCCTGAACCTCTAAGCAACTCTCCCCCACCCCTAGTGCCATGCCAGTACTAAGCTTTTCACCCCAAGATTTTAACCACAACTATATTCTAGCCTCTATGCCTTACCTACTAGGGAGTGCCTCAAAGTAACAGACCCTAGATTAGTAGGGAAACTGCATGCCCTTGTACCTTGGAAACTGAACTTATTTCTAAAGTCTCAAGTGTTAATGACGGAAGTTTTTTGAGACCCTAAGCCTACAAACATAGCTCCAAAACTACTCCAAGCTCCTATACCATGGATCCCAGTGCGGCTAAGGTTGCCTGTATGAGCTGCATCAGACACGTCAGCAAAAGAGATCTGATTCCTCTTAGCTAAGACTCCTCACTATGAAGAAGACAAAAATAGGAGACTTCTGAAAAGCTTTACTCTAATAACCTACATAGCCAGTGACATTGCCACATAGTCCTGCAGTTTAGATTGCTGAGGCATTCCCACTCGTTGCTGATAACTGAATAAACTTCATGAAGACTACACAACTGCATCTATACAGAAATGGAGCCATGATATCCTGCCCAACCAACACCCACAAGCCCATTTTCAGGTGAACATCTTCCTATATAAAAACCACTCTGTAAAATTTGTAAGCATCTTGTATGCATAGATATTAATGGAGGAACATGAGAAACATGAACAAGGAAAGACGTATGACATCACCAGAGGAAAATAATAATTTCTCAGTAAATAACCCCAAATAAATAGAAATTTATGACTTATTTGAAAGTAAATTCGAAATAACTATCTGAAAAAAACTGAGCAATCTACAAAATAATAGAAATAGAAAATTCAGGAAAATTAGAAAAATAATTCATAGTCTCAGTGAAAATTTCAAGAAATAGTTATCTAAAAACAGAACCAACAAGTAATCTCGGGGCTAAGTATTCAATCAATGAAAAAAATATATATAATAGAGAACTTCAATAACAAAGCAGAACAAATAGAAGAAGGAATCTGTTAACAAACATGAGAAAAAAATCTGTTAACTCTGAAATGATTCAGAGAAACAAAGATAAATGAAAAACAATTGTAAAAACTAAAGACCACAGGAGATCTTATAAGAAATCATTAAGGGATAAAGATATCCACATTGTATGAATTAAGAAGAAGAGTGAAATAAACAGGAAGATTATTTAATGAGATAATTGCTAAAAACTTCTCAAGTCTTGGGAAAAATATTGACATCCAGATCATTAAGCTTAAAAGTCCACAAACATATACAACATAAAGAGGCTTTCAACAACTCATACTATAATCAAACTACCAAAATTCAAAATTTAAAAACTGATAATATTAAAAGTAACAGAAGAAAAGTACCAAATTACATACAAGGGAATCTCAATTACATAGCAGCAGATTTCTCAGCAGAAAACTTGCAGGCCAGGAGAAAATAGGATGATAAATTCAAAGTGCTGAAAGAAGAAGAAGAAGAAAAAACAAACTGTTAGCCAAGAGTACTATACCCAACAAATCTGTCCTTTGGAAATAAAGGCAAAATTAAGTCCTTCCCAGATAAGCAAAAATTAAAAGAATTTATCACCACTAGACATTCCCTACAAGAAATACCTAAAATGAGTTCTCTTAAGCAGAAATAAAGAACGATTACCTTAATGAATACATATGAAACTATAAAACTCACTGGTAAAATTAAATATATGGAATACAGAATACTACAATACACATACTGTCATGGTGGTGACTAAATCATCCATATCTCTAATAGTTGAAGGAATAAAAAACAAGGATAAAATAACCTCCTAAGAAATAAACTATATAAAATATATAGTGAAATCAAAAAAAATTAATGGTAGAAAGGAGAGTAAAATTTGAGTTTGTGTATGTGACAGCAGTTATGCTGTTATCAGATTAAAATAATTTTTTTTCTAAGCCTCATGCTAACCACAAAACAAAGCACTACAAGAGATTTATAAACAATATAAAGTAAGGAATCAAAGTTTAGCACTACATAAAATTGTCAAATTGCAAAGTTGATTGTCATAAGAGAAGAAGAAAAGAATAAAGGAACTACAAAACAACAACAACAAAAATAATAAAATAAAGTAATAATAAAATGGTGACAGGAAGTCCTTCCCTGTCAATAATAACCTTGAATGTGATTGGATTCAATTCTCCAACCAGAAGACAGAGTGGAGGTCATGTATTGTTTAATAATGGGGTTATTCTCTGAGAAATGTATTGCTAGGTGATTTCATCATTGTGCAAATATCATCTAGTGTACTTCCTTACAAAAACCTAGATAGTATAGCCTAATACACATCTAGGCCATGTGATATGGCCTATTGCTCCTAGACTAAAAACCTGTACAGCATGATACCATACTGAATACTGTATACTGAATACTGAACACAGTGGTATTTGTGTACTTAAGGCACAGTAAAAATACCACACTAAAGATAAGAAATGGCACAACTGGAAGGGGCACTTGCCATAAAAGAGCTTTATGCTGCACAATTGTAAAAAATATTTTTCATTATATTCTTCTTTTGTAAACTTTTATCTATTTTTTTTTACTTTTAAAATGTTTTATTAAAAACTTAGACACAAATACATATTAGCCTAGGTATTCACAGGTTCAGAATCAAGATGTCACTAGGCAATAGAAATTTTTCAGGTCTTTGACAATCTCATGACACCACAGTCATATATGCACTCCATCACTGGCAAAATTATAGTTATGCAGCACATGACTGTATATGTTGTTTATGAGAGACCCACTTATTCTTTAAGGAAAAACATAGACTGGAAGTAAAGGTAATCAAGTGGTACCCAACAGAAAGAACGTGTGATTATATGTTATTAAACCTGATAAAGTTCCAGTCAAAAACTGTCATAAGGGACAAAGACTATCATTGTTTAATGATGAAGGGGTCAATTCATCAAGAGAACATTCCAGTTGCATAAATATATATGCACACAACTTTGAAATACCTAAATAAATAGAGCAAGTATTAATAGTCATAAAGGAAGAAATAGATAGCAATATAATAACAATAGGAAACTTCAATACCCTGCTTTCAACAATGGATAGTTCAATCAAATGAAAAATGTAATAAAATATTGGACTTGAACAGTACTTTTGACCACTAACAGACGTATATAGAACTTACTGTTCAACAACAGCAGGATACTTATTTTTCCCTAATGCACATGGAACACTCTCTAGGATAGATGATGTCTTAGACCAGAAAACAAGTCTTAACAAATTGAAGAATACCAAAATCACATCTATTGTTTCAGACCAAAATAGTATGAAACTAGAAATAAATAGCCAACAAAATCTTGGAAAACTTATCAATATGTGGAAATTAAGCAATGTGCTCCTGAATAAACAATGAGCCAAAGAAGAAATCAAAAGGAACTATGAAAAGTATCTTGAATCAACTAACAAGGAAAATACAAGATATCAATGCCAATACGATATAGCAAAAGAACTCCTAAAAGGAAAGTTTATAGGAAAAAAGAAAAAACATATGAAAATATAAAAATATAAAAAAGTTTATATTAGAAAAGATAAACAATCCCAAATAAATAGTCTAATATTACGCCCTAAGGAGAAGATTAAGAAGAATAAACAAAACCCAAAATTTGTAGAAAGGAGGAAATAATAAAAATAAGACCAGAAATAAATCAAATAGAGGACAAAAACTATAGAAAGAATTGGTGAAACTAATTTTTTTAATAAATAAGATAGACAAACCCTTAGCTTATTTAAGAATAAAAAAGATTCAAGTAAATGAAATTAAAAAATGAAGTGAATAAATTACTAGAGATGTCTCAGAAATAAGAAAAGCCCTATTATGAACAATTATACATTAATAAATTAAATAACCTAGAAGAAATGAACAACTTTCTGGAAAAATATAACCTACCAAGATTGAATCAGAAGGAAACAGAAAGCCTGGACAGACTAATAGAGAGATGAAGAAGTAATAAAAAAAAAAATATCCCAAGAAAAGCCCAGGACCAGATGGCTTCACAGCTGAATTCTACCAAACATTCTAAGAAGAATTGATACTAGTATTTTTTTTTAAAAAAACTTCCCCAAGATGTAGAGAGAGAGGGAGTATTTCCAAACACATTTTGTGAGACAAGGCTAGCATAACCTTGATACCTAAGTCAGATAAAGACATCACAAGAAAACAATCTCTCTGATGACTATGATGCAAAAATTCTCTAAATGGCAAACTGAATTCAATAACATATCAAAGAATTATACATGCTAAATAGATAGGATTTATCCCAGCCATGGCTAGGTTGGATGAACACATGCAAATTAATCAATGTGATATATTACATTAACAGAATGAAAGATAAAACTACACCACATACAATCGTCTCTATTGATGTGAAAAAATATTTGGCAAAGTCCAACATCATTTATTGATTTTTAAAAAACTCAGTACTTTAGGTATAGAAGGAAATTTCCTGAACATAACAAAGTCCATTTATGAAAAATCCATGGTTAATATTTTAGTCAGTAAGGAAATACTGGAAGCTTTTCCAGCAAGATCTAGTACAAGGCAAGAATGGTCACTATCATTGCTTCTAGTACTAGAATTACTAGTAAAAACATTAAGACAAGTAAAAAGGAATAAACAGCATCCAAATCAGGAAGAAATAAAATTATCTCTATTTGAAGATGACATGAGGCTATGTGTAAAAAAGTCCCCAAAGCTTTTATCAACAAATGGATAAAGAAACCAACTATGGTGCAGACACATGCGTGCACACACATGATACATGTTTATAGAGAGAATATTAGCCCTACAAAAAGAATGATATCTTGCCACTTGTCAAAATGTGGATTAGTCTGAAGGACATTATATTATGTGAAATAAGCCAGACACAGAAGGAAAAAATGTTACATGATCTTATTCATATGTACATATAAAAAGAAAAATAAAAGCGTTCAAATATACAGAGAAAGAAAACAAAACAGTGGATACTAGAGGTGATTGTGGGAATGGGGAGTATGGGAAGATACAGGTCAGAGTAGCAGATATATAAAATAAAAAAGTCCAGCATCTAATGTACAACATGAGGCCTATAGGTATTAAAATTATCTTGTATTTAGTATTCATACTAAATAAGTAGGTTTTAGCTGCTCTTAGCATAAAAACAAATTAAAAAAATGGGTAACTATGTGAGGTGATACAAGTGTTAATTTGCCTCTGTATAGCAACCTTTATGCTGAATATACATGGACTTTCAATATGCATTCCATAACCTCATGTCAAAAACAGAAAGCAAAAAATTATTTACAATTATTATATTTAATGAGTCTGAAATTAGAATACAAAATTAGAAAAATGATTTCTCTCTCATTTTTATATGTACTTTTGAAATACCCTCACCTAGGTTTTTTTTTTTTTGTAGTTTTTGGCTGGGGCTGGGTTTGAACCCACCACCTCCAGCATATGGGGCTGGTTCCCTACTCCTTTGAGCCACAGGCACCACCTATATGTACTTTTTAGAGGAAGAATGCAATATATATTTTTTAAAGTTCTCTTTTTTCGTATTGTAAATCTAATATATCCTATTTATTAAAACGTTGATATAAGAAATGTAGATTGTGCGGTCATAGCTGACTTTTAATGGTCCTTACCATTTTGTTATATTCTCTAAAATACTCTCATGACAGTTTGTTGATTCTGTAATGAGAAAGAAATACCATTAAAAATTAATAGGCAAGTTCAACTATGTGAAACAAATAAGAAAAAGTTATACATAAAAAAATTGAGAAAATATCTATTTAACTTTTTTCTACTTTTCTTATATCATTTCTTATTTTGCACTATTTTGAAACAGTAGCTTAAATTTAATCTGGTTGGAAGCTATTAGACAAGCAACCTCAAATTCAGTGGCTTTTCCCTCTTACCTGTATACGGTCTTTCTCTCTCGAACAGAATCTCAGCTCTGATAATTCAAACTATGCAATCTGGGCAAATTCTTTACTTCAGCTTTCTCAACCCCAAAATAAGAATAATGAGAACGTGGATGTGAAATTGTGGCAAAGTTTACATGAAGCAATATATGCAAAGTTTGTAGAATAATCCTTGGCATACACTAAACCCTAGCTGTCCTAAGGGGTTGTCCTTGACTTTTCAAATAAATGTCTTCATTTAGCCATTTAAAAAAAAAATTCCCTGGATGATTTTAAGTCATTATTTAAAATGACTTGGCATTTATCTCCAGACTTTTCTTTCGAATCAGAAGGAAAAATTCCCAGGGCTCACACATGCACGTGGGACTGACCTTATCTCACTAACCTTATCTTTTCATCCCTCAGGCCCCCGTGAGCAATCCAGTCACTGCCTGCTCAGCCTAACTTTGTTCTCCAGTAAACCAGACCACCTTGCTCACATCCCAAACTTTCTTTCAACTTCTGTCCTTACTAATCCCTGCAAACACGTTCTGCTTGCATCACTCATTTATGGATGCCACTTTTTATGGCTATTTCTCTCCATTTGTTATGCATTTGCCTTTTCCCCGTCAACTACACACTGTTGGGGATGATGTCCATTTCTTCTAAGGCACCTCATACAGAAGGAATGATTTTTGTACATTTTTTATTAGCATTTTTTAGTGCCAAATTCATCTTTGACAGAATATATGATGATATACAGGCATATACTGGTAAAGATGGAGATTTAGTGAGGAGGAACTTTCCAAAAAATTAAAGACTACAATGTGAAAAATGGGGGTAAGAAAAAGAGAGAGAGAGAGAGAAAATGTAAATATCAACAAAATAAAGCTATCATTGCTTTTTCTTGTCTATATTTTGCTTGCTATGGTCAATCACTCCCAGGAACTATTTCATTCTTTAGGATCCCAGAGGTCACTACTTTCTAGTTCTGTGCACTAGCCTGGGATGCAGAACAAGACCTTGTCTGAAAAAAAATATTATATAGGTTATACTCATAGATATTAACACACTTTTACCATTTCCTTGTTGCTAAACATTTGAGTTATTTCTGCCTTTTCTATCATAAAATTGCTGTAAAGAATGAGATTTGTGAAGAACGCACATGAATATTCATCAAAATCTCAACATTCCCTCGATACAGATTTTAAAAAGTATTAATCCTATTGCTGGTATCAAGGCTTATTGTATGAAAACTCTTGAAGAATGAAGTTCTTTTTTCAGACTACCTTCACAGAAAACTGTAGAGATTCTACTTACTACTACCCTGCCAGATTATTGATAATACTAAATATTTTCAATAATGTGTATATTTTTTGATGAATTATTTCTTCAGGTATTTTAACAATTTAAGATTTTTTTAATATAGCAAAAATACTCTTTGCCTCTGTTATTTTGAGTAAATATTTTCCATTTTTTGCATTTCGATTTGATATAGGATGTGTTATAAAATAGAAGAATATATGTACAATAAAATGCACCCATAAGACATGCAGATTTCGAGGAATACATAAAATCTTGTAACCAACACCCTAATTAATATGTAGAAACTCTTCATTATAGGCATTCCCCAATTACGAACCAGATAGGTTCTATAGGTTTGTTCTTAAGTTGCATTTGTATTTAAGTTGGAACAAGAACATTTACCTATTACCTATAATAGCCTCTGTACCTATCCACTGTATGTTTGTGACGGGGGCCAACCTGTATCACATCATTTTTCTCCGCATCATTTTATAATCCTTTCCTTTACACTCTCAACCCCAGAAACCACTGATTTGCTTTTTGTAACTTGACATTAGTTTTCCCTTTTCTAGAACTTCATATAAATGGAATCAGGGAGCATGTAATTATCCTTCATTTATGTCTTCTTTGTCTCAGCTTAATACTTTTAAGATTCCTTCATACTATTGTATCAGTGGTTCATTCCTTTTTATTCTTATTCTTATAACAAGATCTACTTAAAAGTATTGAATTCATTTTTATTTTCATTGTCACATAATGAAATATCCTAAAACATAGCAGCTTATAAGAAGACACATTGATCTCACAATTTCTGTAGATCATGAATCTCACCATGATTTAGTGAGACTTTCTTCTTCATGATCTCTTATATGGCTGCAATGAAGTTGTTAGCCGGAGCTAGCTCTCATCTGATGACTCAAGTGGGGAAGGAATTACTTCCATTCTTACTCATGTGTTTTGTGGAGGGGTTCATTTTCTCAAGGGTGGTTGGACTGAGAACCTCAGTTCCTTGCTGACATTTGGCTGTAAGCCACCCTCATGTGCTAGTCTCCAGTGTGCTTCATTAGCGCAAGCTCATAAGAAGAGCCTCAGAGAGAATGCCAGGAAGACAGAAGTCATAGTTTTTGGAATCTAATCTCAAAACAAGCATCATATCACTTTTCCCTATTATATTCTTTAAAACCAAGTCTCTAGGTCTAGCCCACACTCCAGGGGAGGAAATTACACAACAGTGTGAATATCAGGAAACTGGGATCATAAATAGTCATATGGGACACTGCAAATAACATACAGACAGTAGTTTTATGATACATCCATGTTGTTTGTTACTTGTGTCAGCTCAGCCATGTATTTACCAATTCAACTCTTCACTGGTATTTGGATTGTTCACTGAGTGAGGATATTAAGAGAAAGCTGAAATGAAAATTATTAAACTATTAAAGACTTTGTATAGATGCATGTCTTCATTTCTCGTGAGCAAATTCTTAGGAGTGTATTGTTGAACCATATCACAAATGCATATTTAACCTTTTTAAGGAAATTGTCAAAAGTTATTCCAAAATTATGTTGTCATTCTACCTTCCCGCTGACAGGTGTGATTTCTGTTCCTCTTTACCCTTGTCAACACTTGACTTTATCAGTCTTTGCAATTTTAACCATTCAAAGGGTATGTTGCATTATCTCACTATGATTTAAATGTGTATTTCTCTGAAAAGTAATACCATGGAGCTAATTTGCATGTTCATCTTGGCCATTTATATACTTTTTTGTAAAATGTCTGTTCACATTTTTTTGCCCACCTATTCACTGTTTTTGTTTGCTTGCCTGTTTGTTTTCATATTACTGAAATGAAGAGTACATTAAATATTCTGGTTATAGGTCTTTTGTTAAAACTAAGTATTGTGAATATTTTCTGGTGAGTGTCTTTTGAACACCAGAAGTTTATAATTTTGTCAAACTCATTATTTTTAATGGTTTTCACTTTTTGATCCAAGAAATGTTTTTCTATTCTTAGATCACAAATAGTTCATATTAAATTTTCTCCTTGAACTTTTCTACACTTAGTCTTGAGATTTATGTCCACCATCAACTTGAAGCTAATTTTTACATGATGTGAGATAAGGATCATGGTTAAATTTTTCTATGTAGATATTCAGTTGTTCTAGAATCATTTGTTGAAATGATTGATTTCCCTATTGATTTACCTTGACATTTTTGTTAAGAGTCAACTGACCACATGTGTGGGTACATTTTTAGATTATTGATTGTATTCTATTGATCTGATTACCTAGCTCTTTGTTAATACCATGCTCCCTTGAACACTATAGCCCTGTAATTCATCTTGAACTCAAGTAATGGAAGTCATTCAACTTACTTTTTCCATTCAACACCTTTGTATTTCCATAAAATTTTAGAATTAGTTATCTGTTGTGAAAAAACAAAAGAGAAAAAAATTACTTTTATTTCTATTGAGATTATATTGATTTTACATATCAATTTAGAGAAAATTAAAATCTTATCAATATTAAATCTCCCAATATTTCTATATCATACATCATTTATTTGAGGCTTCTCAAAACTTCTCTAAACATTTTATGTTTTAAGTTTATCTTGTATATATTTTATAAAGTTATCCCTATTTTATTATTTTTTACATTTGTCAAATTGTTCATTGTTAATGTACAGAAAAGCAATTTTTGCATATTGACCTATATTCTGAGATTTTCTCAGCATTTTCTCATTAATTATAGTAGAGTTTAGTATATCCCTTGGACTATTTATTGAATACACCCCTGTCATGTGAAATAAAGGCATTTTTTTCTATTTTTTCCTTGCTTTATTACACTGGCTAACACTGCTAGTACAATGGGAACTAGAAGTGTGGATAAGAGATAACTCTTTTCCTAATTATATAGGGTAAAACATTCATTCTTTCATAATTAAATATTATTGTAGATATTTTTCATATTGAGAAAGTTTCCTTCAATTTCTAATATACTGAGATATTTTATCATTTGTTTGGAACTTCTTTTCCTGCCACTACTATAATTATAATGATTTTTTTCTCTCTATTCTATTAATATGGTGAATTACACATTTACTGTTTTTCAGATGTCAAACTAATCTGCATTCCCAGGATAAAAATCACATAGTCATAATGCAGTGTTTGTTTTATTTATTGGTAAATTCAGTTTTCTATCATGTTAAGGATATTTGCATGTATGTTTAAGAAGGGTATTAGCCTATAGATTGTTTTAAACTTCATGTAATACTTTATAATATCAGGATAATGCTAAACTCATAAAATGAATTAAAGTATTTTCTCACTTTATATTCTGAAAGAGTTTGTAAAGATTGGCATTATTTCCTCTTTAAAAGAGCCATCTGGGTCTTGGTATTCTTTATGAAAAGGTTTTTAACATTCATTCAGTTTAAATATATATACAATGTAATAGTGGTCTGAAAATGGCTTAAAGTAGAAAGTTGAAGCAATCAAAAAAATTTACCTGCCTTATTTCCCATCTCTCAACTGCATTAGTTCTGTACTACTGTTGCCTAATATCTCAAAATAGTTATATCATGTATGTTTTCCCAGTTTTATGTTTATTTACAGGAGGAAGGCAAATCTATTATCAATAAATCCATCATAAGAAAATAAATTCAAAAGATTTAATATTTTATACTGTAAAATCTATTCATGGATTTCATACTGCTTGGTGATGCAATGTGTTCAATCATGTGGTCATTTATTTACTATGGATATCTCTCAAAGACATTCTATATGTTATCACACAATAGTAAGAAAGATAGATAATAATTAAATAAAGCCATACATATACACACTACTCTCCCCATTAGCAGGGGATTTGTTCCACAATTCCCAGTGGATGCCTAAAACCTCAGATTTTATGAACTCTGTATATACTATATTTTTTTCTATACATACACTACCTATAATGAAGCCTAATTTATATATTAGGCAGTATGAGATTAACAATAACTAATGATAAAAATAGGACAATGACAACATCATACCATAATAAAAGTTGTATGAATGTGGTCTCTTTCTCTCAAAATATCTTTTTTAACTTCACACAGTAATTTTTGGACTTTGGTTTTTGTTTTTGCTTCTGTTTATGTGGTGAATCACATGTATTGATTAATATATGTTGAACTATCCTTGCATCCCAGAGATGAAGCCCACTTGGTCATGGCAGATTCTTTTTTTGATATACTATTGAATTCAGTTTGCTAGCATTTTATTAAAGAATTTTACATCTATTTCACAAGTTAGTTTATAACTTTCTTTTTCTGCTATTTCCTTTCATGGCTTTGGTATCAACATGATACTTGTTCAAAGAACGAGCTGGGAGGATTCCCTCCTTCTCAATGTTATGTAATAATTTCTGCAGTATAGGTAACAGCTTTTCTTTGTAGGTCTGGTAAAATTCAGCATCAATCTATCTAGTCTGGGGCTTTTGTTGGAAGATTTTTCATTACTGCTTCAATCTCACTGCTAGAGGTCTAGACCACTGATAGCAGTCTACTGGTTAGGATGCAAGGCTAAGGGGGTTGGGCTGCTGGGTGGCTGGGGCTCTTTCTCACACAGGTCCCCCCAGGACTGCTACTGTAGCACCTCTCAATCTCTGTTTTGGTTCCCTGGCTTGGGACAAAGGCTTTGCTCTCAGTCACAAGTGTGCAAGAGAGTCTGTTCTCCCTGCTCTCTTCCCAGCCTGGCAAAAAAAAATATTGAGGCAGTTGCAGTTGAAATTGGCTGTAGCAACTTGAGAACTGAGGCTATCAGGACCCTGCTGAGCCTGATCTCCAATGCAACTTTACTGTACTGTCTCTGAAGTTCCCTGATCAGCACAGAGGCCCATGTTAGTGGTGAGGTGCCCTCACAGCTTGAGTCCCCATATCCATGTGAGAAGCATGGGGCCCTGGGGTTCTTTCCTTTATCATTTCCACATGTATAGGGATCTACCCCAGGTGCCTCCTGATCTTGGAGAGTTGAACTTTCTGTCCCCATCTCCCTGACTCTGAGTGTCTCACATCAGTTTGCCAATGATTTGTAATGCCCTCTCCTGGAGGATGCATCCACCGGTGGGCACCTATTTGCAGTTCTCCATCCTCTCCTGGAGGAGCATGTGCAGGCTACTTCTAGTTCACCATCCTGGCCAATACCCCTTATTGTGTTATTTCTTTCTTTCAGATACTGTCTCCCTAGGATCTTTGCTCCTATTTCATAAAGAATGTCTCATGTCCTATTTTAAATTTTTATGTTAAAATTGCCTTTCTACCTACTATATGAAACATATTTCAGCAGTAAGTCCTTCCTGTAAACCTTCATTATAACACGTCTTTTTCTCTCTCCGTGTATTTATTGGTCCCATGATTTCTGACGTTAGGACCGTTGTTTTTTGTTTTTACTAATTTTGAAAGAAGGAGAGGTCTATCCAGGCGTGGTATTTGCCAACAAATATCTTGTGCAAAATGCCCTTGGCTTTTCTCGCTGCCCATTTGGCTGTTAGTTCAATCCTGTGTTCTGATTAATAGCTGGCGCAAGAACGGAGGGGAGGAGTGATAGTTTGATGTTTTATATTGAACCCATTTCTGGGCATGCATTCATCTGCTTCAATTCCGCTGACTTGAAATGGGATTGTCTAATCCCTCGTGCCTGATTCTTTATCACTCTGTGCCTAAGTTTCCCAGTGATTTCTCTTACTCGAGATCATGGCTCCTCCTATCTCTTCATTGCTCTATTTCCTGCTTAGCTCACTTCCAAAACTGCTTTATTACAGAGACATAACTCCCAGAATTCAGTGCTCACTGTTTTGTGAAGAATGAGATAAAGCTATTAAAAGTCTGTAGGTTTGTAACTGGTCGGGTTGGGGTAGAGACAGTTATGAAGAAAAACACTATTATCCTCAATTACGGGGCTGTACATTAGAAGAGATACTGCCTATTTTTTCTTGTCAACAATAGTTTAATCAGGATTTTGAATTCAAGTCTGACTTCAGTGTCCAAGTTTAATAAGGTAGGAACTGTTTCTAGAAGATAATCCATTGCCTTGAAAAGATAGAACCAGATAGAAAAGATAGAACCTTTTCTACCTTGTTTATACTACTAGGTACACAAGAGAGGGGAAAAAAAAAAAAAAAAACCATGTTCTTGGTCCTCAAAGATGCAAACATAAGCACATAAAATAACACAGCTGGGTGCGTGCTTGGGGTCCCAGTTACTCAGGAGCCTAAAGTGGAAGGATCATTTGAACATAGGAGTTCAAAACTGGCCTAGGCAACATAGTAAGAGCTTGTCTCTTAAAAATAACTACGCAACTTGTGTGGTAAATTCTTCAGTAGAGATAAGGTAAAGGATGAAGGTTTCTAATACAAGTCTTAAGCAATCGTTTCCGTAATACAGTAAAGAGTAAACCCCTCTTTGTACAGAATAGTATAAAGAAATGGGGTATTTGGGATAAACAAGAGCTGCAAGACATTAGGTGTGGTCTGATTCATGCCGAGACAGCAGGAGTGTCACTCCCTTTGGTTCGGACACTGCAGTCCTGTTAATTCAGTCCCAGATCAAATTATTCTCTTGGCAGTCTCAACACACTGGTGACTCATGTTCAGCTGGCAGTCAACCGAAATCGCTAATCTCTCTCACACGTGCAGCTGTTCAGCTACGTCTCCCCCATCCTGGCTTAGTGCAGTGCTTCTTAGAGCCTGAACACTGTGTTTTCATGGTCCATAAAATCATTTCATTTATAAGTGTGGAAGTTCCACACACTGCCTAATCCTCACGACACGGGAACACAACAAGTTTGAATTGTTATGAATTGGCCTTTAAAAGCTAAAGAACTATATACATAAGAAAGAGATGCAAAAAAAAATTATACATCATGTCAATTTCCCTCCACCACTCACATCTAATAAATCTACAGTTTTCTTCTAGTCTCCTCCTGAATGAATGGATCACACAAATTCTCTGCATTCATATTTTCTCTGTAAAGGTCCCAGCTGAGGAATTGGGGGAAAATCTTAAATACAAAATGAGAGGGACTTTGTGCCCTGTCTGGTGGTCACTACTCCACGTCACACTCAACTCCAAATGTTTGTGTGTTGCACTGGGAAAGACGGCCTCCTCCTTCCAAATGACTGGACTGTACTGAACAGAAACAAACATTTTCTGAGCAGATTCATTTATGTTGAGGCAATTTTTTATGTATGCATGTTATTTTATTATTAGGACAATCTTATCAATTATGTATGAGTCTTTGTGTTTTGCAGTGACAGAGAATAAGGATGTTGTCCCAGGCTACACAGAAAGTATATGAAAGAGTCAGGATGTGACCTCAAATTGTCTGGATGTGAAGCCTATCTCTGCAATGGACGACATAGATATTCCTTGCCAATGTAACAGCTAACACTACAAGAAAATCTCTAGGGTGGAAAAAGTTAAGGAACACCTTTACTGACGGGAAGATAATGAGGTAGTATAGTAGGATTGGTCTTAGTTTTTAGAGCAACGGTGAACTCATAAGGGGTACTCAACACATCATGGTGAATTAATAAATATACAGGGAATGGTCAGATATTGTCAATTTTGCCTATTCAATCTGCTGCATTCAATTAATCAGAAAAAAATTTATTAAACTTTTATGGTATGCTCAATAGCTCCTGAGGTATCCTTGTATGTATAATAAATTAGGACAATCTAATTATTGTGAAACCCAATATACATGGCCAGCATCCTCCAATTTAAATCAAGAATAGAAATATATGATACCAATTTTGAATGTTGTGTGTATATAGAGATAGAGGGACATGAGAGATTTTTCTTTTTGGAAGGTATCATGGAGCACACAACCCCCCATGATGTCATCCTTGAAGAAATACTAGGAGACTAGTGCCTTTCGTGGGAGGAAAAGATCATGAAGAAGGAAGGTACAGGTGCGGGATGTTTGGGGGAAGAAAACTCTTTAGACCCAGATCCAGAAGCACCATATAACTTTTCCACTCACATTCATTGACCTAACAGCAGAGGATAGTGGGAAACATGAGGTAAGACAATGAATTCATGAATTCATCCTAGAAAAAGTGCTACAGACCATATTGCTGAACATTGCTACAGTAACCTTCCTGATACTTCCCTTGGGGAGCTATGCATCAGTGCTAGCACCTGCTACAACTGTTAAAGCAGTTGTGGGACTCTCTTTCTGGACTGGCCATCAGCACTGTCACTGTATGTGATTTGACAGTTAAGTTCATGAACTCATCCTAGAAAAAGTGCTACATATCTCACTGCTGAGTATCACTATGGTCACCTCTGAAGTACTCCCCTGGGCCATTTGTTAACCATAGTGATATTCAGCAATGAGGTATGTAAGGGTGAGCTAGCAAACTTAATTATCAATCCCTATATAGTCCATCTTCATATCCAGGAAGAAATGGAAGTGTTTTGCCAGTCTCCAAAAAAATGAACTAATTTGGCAAAACCCCAAAACATATAGAGCTGAAGAATAGGAGACTATTTATTTTTGCTTCAGTGTTCATAATTGTAAAATAGAGCTAATAACTCTTGATAGCCTCTACAGAGGGTTTTTTTTTAGACATATCAAGTGAGATAGATAATTTCTTTGAAATAATTTCTTTGAAAACTTGAATGATTTCTGATTATTTTTATTTTATTGATTTGGCTTCTCAGATGCTTGGAAATTGCTATACTACAGATGTAAAGAGGATACAACACAGAAATAAACTGAGGAATCAATTTTAGCAAGGATTTTGGACTGGAAAAAATTTTGAAAACTATCTTTTAATTGAAGACTATTTCTTATTGATCCAAATATTTTGCAAGTGATAAGTTAGGTACTAAATGAATGTTTATTGACTGACTAAATAGTAGCATGTTTTCTTAGAACTCAGAAAATACACACACACACACATGAATTTTGGGCATGAGTAAAAAGACAAAGGAAAGAAGGAGAAAAATAGGGTAAAATAGAAAAAGGCGATGTAGAAGAGTCAGAGAATGCTACTTTACCTTACTAAAACAGTGACTTTCGCATATTACAGTATTTAATCACAGTAAAAATATTTTAAGGTATTATTATGTCCATTTGTAGAGTAGGAAACAAAAGTTCATAGAAAGGATATCAGTTGGACAAGATTACTTTGCCAGAAATTCGGCGAACCTGAGTTTGAACCTGAATCAGATTCAAAATCCATTCTTTCCCATATACTGCTGGTGTGAATTAGTGAAGTAGGAGAAATTTTGAGGAATCAACCTTTTAAAAAGTATCTTTGGTAAAATCAGGCTCAGAACCCTAGAGCTTGCAGAGCCAGTAGAAACCAGTTAGTCAAATGTCTTCTTTTAATGGATGACAAAAATGAGGGCCAGATAGGAGAGGGGCCTTGCCCACTTGCCCAGGGTTAGAGAGCCTTTTAAAGGCAGAGCCAGAACTAGGAAAAATCAGATCTCCTGATTGCAAAGGTTTTGACCAGAGGATTGTTTTCTTAAAACAGAATGTGAGGTTGTAAAGTCACAGACTGTACACAACGATACACATCTACAACTTTCCTCTGATTCATGTTTCCCTGTGGGATTTTGAGACAAAACCATTCACAGGAGGTTACAAAAAGAGCAGTGCTGTTAGGTGATGTCCAAGTTCAGCTTCAGCAAGTGCAGCAAGTGGGGCGTTTGGAGCAGTGAGAAAACTGAGATGACAACATTAGTTGCCTAAGCTAGTCAGGATTCTTAAGGGAGTTACAAAATTGACTGCCTCATATGTTGAAAGGTAATCTGGGTTGAGAGTTCGGGACCTGACTCTTAGGCTTGCGTATCCCTGGCAACTTCTGCGACCTTAGCCCTCACTTCTCTTTTCTATGTCAAAGTCTCTCCTGTAACCCTTCACTTTGTAAAGTAATCCCAGATAGTAATTGACTTCTGCACTGTCTTTCATGTTACTGGAAATTACTGTATCCACTAGAAAATTAATTAATGCATAGAAGCAAAACAGTCTTTCTTTTATCACCACCACTACTTCCCAAAGTGTGCACACACACACAAAAAATGTGAAAGAATATATACCTGGTTCACACAGGTACACTTAAAATGCAAATGCAAGTTTTAGATATGCTAGTATTTTACTATGAGAGATGCACTAACAAATCTTGTATGTGTTGAGGTGATATTCCAAACAAGCTGATCATGACATAATAAGAACGAATTACAACATACTGAGTGCTTGTAGTGTTTATTTCAATAGCAGGCATTATCTCATTTCTGCTACAATACTCCTATGAACCAGGTATCTAACATTTTAGGAAACCGAGACTCAGAGAGATTACATGTCCTATTGAAAACACATAGTGGAGACAGGGTCCATCTTAACTGTCAGACTTACACCACGTGCCAGTCATAAGAAGTGCAATCCCTATCAGTTTGTTAGAAATGTAAATGATTGGCTTCTCCAAGACTTCCTGAATCAGAATTTCTGGGCTGAGACCTGGACTCTGTGTTTTCACAAGCCTTCTAGGTAATTCTGATTTGAGTGATGCTATGCCATTGGTATTATGGCATGGAGACAATCATTTGTTAAATGCTGTAAAATGGGAATTGAATTCATAGGCTAGGCGGAAAGAGAAGGTTGGGGGAAATGAGGTTCTCAGACAAAGAGTTTTCTGTGATTGTGAGCACAAGGGATAATAATGGATGGAGTCCAGAAATCACCTGGAATGCAATCCACTATTTTTGGATTAATTTGTAATTTTTAATTTTGAAATAAGTATAGATTCACAGGAAGTTGCAAAGATATGCATATAAGTCTCATGAACACCTAACCAAGTTCCAGTAGTTACATCTCCAGTAAAATGTGGATACCTGGAAATTCACTTGGGTACATTAAGGACGTATACTTCTATGTCACATTAGTCACGTGTGTAGATACATGTAACTGAATGCCGCCATTCCCACAAAGATCGCCTCAGGGTGCCCCTTTATTATCACACCCACTCCCCACCACACACAATAATCCATGGTATGGCTATGCCACACTTTGTTTGATCATTCACCTATTGAAAACAATGCAGATTTTCCCAGGTTTTTGGCTATTACAAATAAAGCTCCTATGAACATTGTGTGTATGGGTTTTTGTACGAAAATGATGTTTTTACATTTCTTTGGGATAAAAGCCCAAAAGTGCAAGTGCTGAGTTGTATGGTAGGTGCCTGTTCAGTGTTTGTTTTTAAGATATGCAAAATCGCTTTTCAACGTAGCTGTCCCACTTTGTATGTCTGCCAGCTGTGTCTGAGGGACCAGTTTCTTTGCATCCTCACCAGCATTTGGTATCGTTACTCTTTTATTTCAGCTCTCTTTACAGGTGTGCAGTAAAATCTCATTGTTATCTTAATTTGCATTTTTAATGGTAACTGATGCTGAAAAACCTGTCATTTGCTTATTAACATCTGAATATCTTTTTTGGTAAACTATTTAGTCTTATAATCATGCCTTTTGCCCATTTTCTAATTGGATGATTTGTTTTCTCCCTATTGACTAATAAATGTTATTCATTCTAGATCTAAGTCCTTTGTTAGACATGTATTTTGCATGTATTCTCCTAGTTAGGAGTTCATCTTATCCTTACAATAAGATCTTTATCAGAGAGGTTTTCTTTTTTCTTTTAGTTTTGAAGGAGCTCAATATATTAGTTTCTCTTTTTAAGAAGGATGATTTTGGTGTCCTAAGACTCTTCACCAAGCTCTAGCCTGCAAAGATGTTCTTCTATGTCATCTTTCAAAATTGTTTAGTGTTACCATTTCCAGTTATATATGTGATCCACTTTGACCTTGATTCCTTAAAAATAAAATTTTACTGTGATCAGGTTTTGAACATAAAGATAAACAGTAAAATATTTATTGATTCTCCAAACCCATCATCTAGATTTAATAACTGGTAGCATTTTACCCTATTTACTTCCTTTTTTTTTATTTTGCTGAATTTTTAAAAAAGAAAATTTTTTCTTCCTTAATGACAAGATCATTATCATACCCAATAAAATTTATTATAAGTTTATCAGTATCATCGTCTTCTGTCCTATTCATGTTGAGCTTTCCCATATTTAGTTTCAAAAATACGTTTCCCAGTTGCTTTCTTCAAGTTAGGATCCAGAATCTACTCACTGCATTTGAGAGTTCCAGCTTTAAAGTCCCTTTTAATCTGGACAATTGCCCATTGCCCCACTTTCCTTTGCCACACCAAGACATTGGCTTCAGGAGAGACTGGGGCAGTTGTGAATATACTGACCTTCAAGGAGTATTATAAAGACACAGCAATCAGGTAAATTTTGAGGAGAACTTGTGACAGACTTAATGGAGAAAGTGCCAATGAACTTAGCAGTAAAAATCTGAAGAGTTCACTTCCATCTAATCGATGCTTACTGAGAAAGTAAGCACTTATTTCATACAAAATAGTCATTTTAAAGACTCTAAAGGTTATTAAAGTAGTCTTTCCTGTCAAGGAGTCAAAATGACATCTTGAAAAAGGTACAAAATCTTTGTAAGAAAGATCAGGAGAGGTCTCCTGGGGAAGGGGAATGGGGACTTGAACTGTACCTCGAAATGCAATTTATTTATGTTTTTACTTATCTACTTATTGATTTTTATTGGATATTAACAATTAAATATTTATGAGAGTGATGCTATACATAGGTGTATACAAAGTAGGATTGAATCAGGCTAATCAGGATACATCACCTCTAATACTTGCCACTTCTTCCCCCCGTCTAACTGAAACATTGTGCCCTTTGAGCATCATGTCCTCCTTTCTCTCACTCCCCATCCTCTGACAACCACCACTCTACTCTCTGCCCCTCTGTGTTCAGCTGTTTTAGATTCTTCTGAGTGACAAGGTACGAAATTGGCCTTTCTATGTCTTGCTTAGTCCACTTAACATGACGTCCTCCAGGTTTATTCATGTTGTTGCAAATGACAAGATTTCCCCTCTTTTAAAGGGTGAACAGTATTTCATACCTAAGTTGACGGATACCCCAATTACCCATTTTTATATTAATTCACACTGTTCATATTGAATGCCTGTATCAAAACATCCAATTTTAGCTGCGTGTTGTGCGGGAACCTATAGTCCCAGCTACTCAGGAGGCTGAGGCAAGAGAATTGCTTGAGCCCAAGAGCTGGAGGTTGCTGTGAGCTGTGATGCTACAGCACTCTACCGAGGGTGACAAAGTGAGACTCTGTATCCAAAAAAAAAAAAAAAAAAATCAAGTTTACCCTGAAAGGTATACAGTTATTATGTACCTATAATAATTAAATGTAAAAAGGAAATTTTTAATAAAATAAGTAGTATTCCATTGTTTATCCATTCATTATTGGATGAATACTTCGGTTGACTATTTAACTTACTATTATCTTCACTTAACTCTTATTAAGCATTAAAGAGGCAAGATAAATAGATAAGGCAAATTAATGAGCTTGATAAAGTGTACAATTTATTACTCTGAGATTTTTGTCTTATTTTAAATTGAATCAGTCTTTATTCTCGGAATGATCCATGTATCAGTTTCCTGGGAGTGCTGTAACCAAGTATGAGAAACTGGGTAGCTCAAATCAACGACTGAAATTTATTCTCCTGCAGATCTGGAGGCTAGAAGTCCGAAATCAAAGTGCTGGCAGAAACACATGTTCTCTGATGCATCTGCAGGTGGGGGAGAATTTCCTGGTTTCACCCTAGCTTCCCTAGATTGCTGCCAATCCTTGGCATTCCTTAGCTTATGGGCAGCAATCTCTGTTGTCACATGGACATCTTTGGCCAGTGTCCCTGCGTCTTCCCAAGACACAAGTGATATTAGATTAATGTGACGCCCTATTTCAGAATGACCTCATCTTACCTTCATTACATCTGCCAGGTTCACATTCTGAGGTCTTCAGAGTTGAGACTTCAACACTTTGATATATTGGGGGTGAGGAGAGCAAACTTCAACCCATAACAACCTGTGATCGTAAAATCCTTTACTTCTATGAAACTGTGAATTGGGTTGAGCTCACTTAGAAATATCGACAGCTTTACCTCAAAATCAATGTCCTCAACTCGTGTTGACCCACATAGGCTCTGGAGGAAACATGAGCTTCATCAGAGTTCAGGGATGACTTTCCCAGGGACGGTGTTTAGTCCCTGAATTGTGATCAGTGTGTTCTTCTCTTCATTTTTATTATTTAACTATGACAGCATATTCTATGGCATAATGACGGGCCCAGCCCATCTGATGTTGTGCAAAGGTAAGTTGCAGCTTGAGAGAGCAATCTTTTCAGTTTCATTTAATAACACATCTGTGTATCTGCTTAGTGAGAAAGAAAGTATCACTCACTCCTCACAGGTTCCTTGGCAACTGAACTCTGAGCTATTTAGACCTACAGAAAACTAAAAAGGAGCTGAAGGGTATTTAAAATGACAGTCCCAACTGTTTGGAATTACAAGTCCATGTCCTTGTTAATGTCTTCCTGGACAGCTGCCTCCTGCTGTGACAGCTCTGTAGCTCTGCTTTCAACCAACCAGATGCTTTCCGAATGCCTGCTCTGCTCGACAGGGCCTGGGAAAGTTGTGAGGCAGCCCCTGTCTTGTATAAACGAGAGGCTCAATAAATGTTTGTCAAATGACAGAATGCTGTGGAGAGGCAGGGATGATTCTCTCCTGGGGGACTCCCAGCCGTTTACGCAGTCATTTTCCACAATCACTGAGTGCCGTCACTGTATCCTGGCGCCGTGGGCCTGGATGAAACCCTGGCCCTGTCAGTAATCCCCTGGTTGGAGTTCCTCAGCATTTACCGCAGACTCTTTAATGCTCAGTTCTTCTGCTGGTGAAATAATGATGCCCACCCAGAAGTCTGCTGCAGGAATCACCTGGTATAAGGCTTAGGGCAAATCTGAGGCGTGAAGATTGAGAAATTCTTGCTTTACCTCTTTTCTTTTTTTTCTTCTTTCCACACAATCATCCAGGAATTGTCAGGCAATAAATATGTATTTTTAAAAAGATGAGAGCTTCATTTTATTGCCATCAGCTCAAGGCAGTGAGACACTCCACTATCCTAGATTTCTTCCTACCAGGAAGTGACTTATACTTGAGAAAGAGAGATGACATTTTCCCAAATGTCATCTTTATTACCATATCACATTTCTTATAACTGCTATATTGCCATCAGCGCATCAGTAACAATTATAGCTAACATTTATTAAATGCTTACTCTGATCCAGGCACTGTGCTAACAATTTTTTCATTTAGAACTTGTTTACACATCACCATAACCCTCTGAGTTAGGTAATATTCTTTTCTGTCCAAGTGGAAGAAGTGGCCAAGCGTGGTGGTTCAAACCTGCAATCCTAGCACTTAGGGAGGCCAAGGTGGAAGGATTGCTTGGGGCCAGGAGATCAAAATCAGTGAGCCTCTATCTCTACAAAAGACAGAAAATAACTGGGAACAGTGGTCTGTGCCTGTAGTCCCAGCTACTCTGTAGGCTGAAGCAGGAAGATCACTTGAGCCCAGGAGTTTGAGGTTGCAGAGAGCTATAGTGACAGCGGGCCAGGCAACAGAGTAAGAGCTGGTCTCAAAAACAAAACAAAAAGATATAGCCCATAGTTAGACCCTAGACCACAGTTGTTAGTCACTGGAGATAACCTCGCTGGGTTTCAATCGTTGCTGCACTGTTTCCTGGTTGGGTTACCTGGGGTTTGTAAGATGACGGTGATGAATATAAAATTGCCTCTTTCCTAGGCACCTTGTGACTATTACATGGCCTGCAAGTGTATAATGCCTTGAACACCTTTCCTAGAGGAAGATTCCAGCAAATATTTGCTCTTTTATCTCCATCTTGTAGATGAAGATTCAAGAGATTTAACTGATTATATGGAGATTATTAATGCGTAGAGCTGAGACTTAACCATAGACAACTGAATTCCATAGCTTGTGTTCAAAACCTCTACACTCTACATTAAGTAGTTCTATCACTAAGCCCATCAACTACTGGCGAGCTGGCACAGTGCCATCTAAACCTAAGGGCCAGGGAGTGGCAGACATGATGGGGATTCACAGGATGTCCCTAAGGGATAGAGTAAAAGTGAAATACAACTCTGTTTGGAGATTTCCATGACACTCTCCAAACAGGGTGGAGACGCTCTGATTTAAAGCCCTTCAAATCCTGGGGATTGAATTGCAGGAAAGGTCAAGAGCAAGGATATGGGAATCTTTCATTTGCCTTTTGAAGTCTGGGCTCAGCTGGAATTTTAAAGGGCTGGAAAAAAAAATTTTGCTTTGCCTTCTCTGTTCTCTGGGGTTTGAGACTGAGGACAGCTTGTTCAGAGTGTGGGTTGAAAGCAGAAGTTGGACACCCAGGGTGGTGTAAGTTGCTAAGCTGTGTGTGGAATCCAATCTCTCTGTCAGACACAGTCAGCGGTGGGGCTGTCCTGCCTGAATAACTGGCCTGGGTGTTGAAATGAAAACCATCCTGAGCAGTGATTCGCATCATCCCAACCCAGGTGCTCTCTTCCCAGCTCCCTCTCAGTGCCCATCGCAAAAGCTGTGGCTGAGTTTTGACACTGAAGTTTGATGGTAAATAAAAGTTCTGACCCCATATTTTGCAGGAACAAACTCACACTTTTTTTCCTCTTTGTTATTTTATTTTATTTTATTTTTTATTATGCCCATAGGCTTCAGCCAAACTTTTCTAGGCTTCAAGAGTGTTTCTTGTTTAGATTTTCTTTCTTCTTCTTTTTCTTTTTTTCCTCCAAACCTGGCACCCTGAGTGTTGCATGACAGAGTTGATTCAGAAGCAATCTCCAAGACTTGGGAGGCCGAACCAGGCCTAAATGAAAACCATCATGGCAGGCCCTGGGGGAGCCTGAAGTTTGAGAACAATCTTTGTAATGAGAGCAGCCTGCCAGGGACCTTCCTCGTTGTTATAAGGAAATCAGGGTACTTAATTAGGTATCTCAGAAAGTTGATTTCTCTGCCAAGCCTTCCGAACTCTGTGTATGTTGCATATAGCTCCCAGATTTTTTGCTTTTTAATTAAGATTTTATTTTTATTCCAGAAATGAAGACAGAAGACAGGGATATTTAAGAAACCTCTTTTACCTAACCAGTGACCTCTGAACAAATGAAACTCCTATCTGCAGGAGATAAGTGAGACAGCAGATCGTATCTCATTTGTTTTCTAGGTAGGGACCGGCCCATTTGGCTCTGTACAGAGACCAGGCTTAGCATTGATTTTTGTATACTACTTTTAGGGTTTTGACTCCTTATCTGCAAGTCATTTTCAGAACGCACAAACCATACATTAGGCCCACAAGACATTTTTTTCCTCAAGTGTGGGTCCTAGACTCAATACATTAAATTTTTTTGACTGAAATTATCTTTGTATGACGGATATTTTTGTGCCTTTGTCCTACAAAGTAGCTTCAATAACCTCATGAAGGAAGTACTATAGACAAGAAAATAGCAGGCAAGTTGAAAACGTGACAATTCTGCCTTGTTTCTAACTAATAATTCTATAGGGCTTTCCAACTTTTAAAATCTCAGGCAAATTAACCTAAAAATATGACTGCAAGAGAGCAATGATATTAATATGTAATATCAAAAAAGCAGAATATGTGAGATTTTATCACGGAATCCTGCTCATTTATGGCAGTAAGAAATCTGTGGCTTGAAAACCAAGGGTCTCCTCCTTTCCTGTATCTCTCCCTCCCAATTTTCTCTCTTCAATCACCACCTCCTTTCCCTTTTCTCCCCTTTTCCTTCTCTCCCTTCGATATCAAATTTAAATGGTACTAACACTTAAATATCTATCGGTGTGCTTAGCACGGTGCCTGAATAAATACTGTGCTGCCTGCTGATTTATCGCCTATTAGCTCCAAATTCACCCACTCTTTCCTGCTCTGTGAAAGTGGATCTGGGTCTTTAATTACACACACACAAACATGTATACATAATATAGAGAGAGAGATACACAGCATATACAGAGGGTGCCAAAAAATGTATACACATTTTAAGACAGAAAAAAATACTGTATTAAAATTGTAATAGTCGAGAAAAGGATTGTAATAGTCAAGTCCCATTTAACTTCTGCAATACAAGAGGTGCTCAGTGTGCCTTGTGTTTATCTTTTGTTATCAGATATTGAGTATTACAATTCTAATACAGGGTTTTCCTTTCTTAAAATGGATATACATTTTTTGGTACCCCGTGTATGTGTGTGTGTGTGTGCCCATGTGTGTTTTGAAAGCTGGCAGGATTAAGCTGTCAGTAGAGGTATAACAAGCATGCCTTATTAGAGCCACCCTCCCACTCTGGGAGGAAGGGGATTTGCTTCCTAGTTGTGACGTGCTCCTCTTGGAAGGTTCCTACACAGGATGGTTTTTGTCCTCAGCGTCTTCTCCAGTACAGTGCAGGGCACTTCCCCAGCATTTGGCAGCCACAATGCAAGTGGCTGTTCTCGCACCAGGCTCCAGCATCACAGGCAGTTTCTCTGGAACCCAGATCCCACAGTGTGTGGCAGCCAGCAACACCCATCATCTAGCGCCTTCCCATCAGGTAATACTGCCCTGTAACAGCTTTATGGGGCACCCTAGGGGACATATTGCTGGAAAGTTCTAAAATGGTGATTTCCAACAAGTTCTACAGGATGGCATAAAAATGACTTTGCAGGCTATTGAGCGAAACACAGGCATGTCCACTCCAAGATGAGGGAGGGAGTATCCTTCCCTGAGCTCTCTGCTCAACTTTTGGAAAGGTAGCTTTGCAATTTTTATATTTGAATTTTTATAAGTCTATTTCTCATTATTTTCTTCCCCAGCTTATAATTAATAACCATTCATGTCAAACTTTGTTTAAATTATGTGTGGTTTTTCTCTCCTGATTGGACCCAGACTGATACACATATTCCCACCAAAAGGAGAACATAATGCTTTTCCTCAAATTAACTTTCAGTCTTCTGCAGGCAGTAAGAAATAAATAAGTGAAGAAAGTAAGGAGCACATCAATAAGAAAATAAAGGAGACAACTGAATAGGGAGTGAAGTCAGGAAGGAGAGAGAACAGGATCTCAGCCTCCTCATCTGGTTACTCTATTTTCTCTTATTAACACTGGAATATTTTGAAACCCAATCTTTAATCCCTTTTTTCCCATCCACATTCAATGCTGTGATGATTCCACACAGTCCTACTGCTTTAAATACAGTCCAGACAGTAGTAACTCACAAATTTATATATTTATGTTCCCAGCTCCCACCTATTTTCTAAATGCCGCTGACCCCTTAACATCTCTACCTGGATGTCTAATAGAAATTTCAAAACCAATATATCTAATCTCTCTCTCTCTCTTTGAGACAAAGTCTCACTCCACTGCCCTGGGGACAGTGCTGTGGTATCATCATAACTCCCAGTAATCTCCAACTCCTGGGCTCAAGTAATCTTCCCACTGTAGCTTCCTAAGTAGCTGTGGCCTGCACCTGATTAATTTTTCTATTTTTGAGCAGAGATGGGGTCTCACTCTTACTCAGGATGGTCTCGAACTCCTGACCTCAAGTGATCCTCCCACCTTGGCCTTCCAGAATGCTATGACTATAGGCATGAGCCACCATAAATGGCCCTCATCTTCTCTTTAAAATAGATTCCACCCACAATCTTCCCCATGTCTACTGGTCGCAACTCTATCTCTCTGCTTACTTGAAACAAAATCTTGGGAGCATCTTTGATTCCTTTTTCTCACAATGCTTATCCAACCCAGGAGGAAATATTGTTGATCTTACCTTGAAAGTTTATTTAAAATCCAGTCTCCCCAACACTGATACAAACATCTTAGTCTGAGCATCATCCCTGGTTAGCCACATTGCAGCAATAGCTGCCCCACTATTTTGTCCTTCTGAATTCTGTGCTTTACATGATAGGCAGGCTTATTGCCATGGTTAGGGAGTCAAGGGGAGGGGGGAGGTAGGCAAGTGTGGCTGTAAAAGATCAATGCAAGGGATTCAAGTTCTGTACCTTGACTGGGGTGGTGGACACATGGACTTACACGTGTGATAAAATTACATAGAACAAAATATACCCAGAAACGCATACACACCAAATACAAGTAAAACTGGGGCGATCTGAGAAGAAAATCTTGTATTCTATCAATGTCCATTTCCTGTTTGATATTGTGCAATAGTTTCTCAAGTTTTTACCACTGGGACAATGGGGAAAATTGAATAAAGGGGATGGTATGTTGCCATATTATTTCTCATGAAAACATCAAATCTATAATTATCTGAAAATGGAAAATTTAATTTAAAAAGTGCTAAGTTCAAAGAGAAATGTTTTGTGGGTGACAGATGAAGTTTATTATATTCATCCTTTTTTTGACTCTAGAATCAATTCCTCTTTGTAAAAATAATTTACCTTTCTAAGGAAAGGAATCTCTTGATTTCTAAGGTGAGAGAGAGGGGAATTGATGAACGTATCTTGTTCCACATAGGATTTTCCTGGCCAAGAATGAAGACCCTGGCCCAGGTTTGGTTTGTTGTGATTCTGAGTTATTTACACCCACCCAGGATGGTGAAAATGATTCTTAGCTTTGTATTCAGGAAACCTGAACTCAATTCTAGGCCGTGACAATTGTTTGGTTTTTGCATCCTTGTTCAATTCAAGGATTCTCATGATGCTTGGATTGTTCTTCTGAAATTCAAGAAGATGTGGAGATAGAGTGGCAATGGAAAGGCAATCTGCTCAGGTCCCTCTTACATCTGAAAAGTTATCACTCTGGCTTTTTATGGGAGCAAATAACCCTCCACATTTTGGCTTTGAAGAAAGTAGCAGGAGGAATCATGTTTTTTATAGCAGGAGGTATCATGTTGTTTTTGAGATAGAGAGCAAAAGTCTTACAGAGCAGAGTTAGGGACATCCTCTTATCTAAAATTTCCATTAAAGTATAGCTGGGAGTATCTGTGAAGTATCTCCAAGATGCCTCGAGAAGTATTCCCAAGGACTGGTCACAACATGTCAGATTTTATTACAAGTTAAAGAGTGTTGGACTTGTCGCCTTTTACAAATTAGCATCCTAATATAACCTTTTAAGAAAAGTAAGGAAAATTATGGCTGAAAAATAATTTAGAAAACAATGAATGGACCTTGCACTGATTAATTTTTAAGTGTTAGAGAAAGTCATAAATCTACAGAGACAGCTGGGAAACCTTGTAAGGAGAAGATCTGCCGATGTACAGAAGAAAATTCTGCCTGAGCATGGAAAGGAAAAATATTAAGGGAAATGCTCCTAAGGAGAGAACTTGATTTTATCAAATATTAGAGCATTTTCTTTTTACCAAAATACAAACAAGACACAAATTATATGAAAATCATCTTGGCTGCTGCTCTGAGGCCCAGATTCCTGAGGCCCACCTGGGGTCTGCTGCACTTCCAATGAGCACAATGTAATGCGTGCAATGCCTGTTTCCCTGCTTTGAGACAGATACTCATTCCTCCAGCTGCCAAGAGATTTGACTATTGTTGAAAGATGGTTGCATGAGTCCCTAGGAATTTCCCGGGACTGAAGGGAACTGCCTTGCCCAAGGCTGAGTCTTTTCCCATGCCTCCCACCACCAAAGAGCCTTCATCCAATTATTGGTTGATACAAAGCCCTGTTCTCTAAATTTAGGACAACTCTGGGGTGTCATCCCGTCTCTACAACTCCTGAGAAACAGGCTGAGGCCTCAGTGGCAACTGTGTCTTAGCACAACTTTTTCTTCTGCCTATTACACTTTTCTCACTATCTTACAGGTGGTGGTGTTTTGTTTTTGTTTTCTGAAAGGACTTCACAGTAAACCATCTGCCAAACAAATCTCGGATCACAATTCTAAGGTACACTGCAAATACTCAGTACTGTTGTGGGTGCCTATCTCCAGACTTTAGAAAAAATTGACAACAAAAGGCCCCAGTCCTGAGCTATATTGCTTATAAAAGGCACTTTATCTTCCAGAGTTATCACCTATATACTCAGGCTATTAACAGCAAGTTTTCTGGACATTGGACAGTGGGGTGGTGGCTACAGGGAGCAAGGTGTTTGGAAGGGATGAGAAGCTGGCAGCCAAAACAGAGCAAGAGCATGGCATTAGAGGCCATCCAGGGAGAGGGAGGGCTGCATTGGGAGCGCATTCACCCTCATGGAAGCAAGGTGCTTAGGCACAAACTTCAATGACCAGAGTGCTATTAGGAGTAGAGTTAGGGGAAGACAGTGGGAGTTGGCTCTCCCATACTTACCCTTACATAGCTTTACTAGGAAACTATTACCTTTATCAACTTGTGGCTTTACCCATAGAATCTGGTAAAATATGTGTGGTTGCCATATATGCAATTGTCTGCTCATCCTCCCTCATCTTCTGGTTTCTGCTCTCCATGATTACCAAGGGGAAGAGGATAACCCTGTATCTCAGGCTACATCTTCTCAGATGGGGAGGGTTATTGAGCTGAGTGGCCCAATCACACCTTCTTCCTCAATGACTTTAAAATAAATTTTCATCTTTATGGGAGTTGCTTCTTTATTTCCTCTATCTTGAAACCAAAGGAACTCTGATAATACATTGGGTCAAGGACACAGAAGGAACCTAATACTCACACAACACTGCTGTGTGTCAGACATTCAAAAGAGTGAAATGTGCTAGATAATTATAGTCTAAAATAATAGCAAGACATCCAACACCAAAAATAACCATATTTGGGAAACCCAGTAAATGAGCGATACTAAGTAAACTCAGCAGGGGAGTAACTTTCCAGATTTGTCATCCTCACTCATCAGGATGCATTTTGGACCCACAACAAGACTCCTCACCAGAGTTCTTCCATAATCTGAATGAGTGACTGTAAACACCTGCTCTTGAGACTTTTCGGATCTTTGTAAAAGGAAACTTTGAGTCTCAGTCGAATCATCATTTAGATGTTTGAACAGATTTAAAACACATTAAAGGGAGAAAGCTTTTGGCCCAAGATGCAGATCTTGCAGCCTGTCTTCTTGTGGAAATGAAATTGTGAAAGTAAAAAGTCTTTTATAAAATGCTTATCTTGCCATTTAAAAGTCTGGTGTCTAAAACATATGGTTCCCTTAACTAGGCCAGATATTGTGGCTTTAAGTCTTCAGTAGGAGAAGCTACACAAGACAGCCTTATGATCAAGACTTGACAAGAATTTTGTTTGAAATATCTGGCAATTGATAATGAATCTTTATTTTTTGCTCTTTTGTAAAATGAAGAACTTGGGTCATTAGCTAATATTCACTAAGCACTGCTTGAGTGTCTTACAATCTCCTTTAATCATGTGGTAGATTATTGAACATCCCATGAACTATGTATATTGTATGTCACCCTTCCACACCGATTTTGAACTTGATGATGTGAATTGATTTGGCTAATTTTACATGACAAGGTTTGGCTAACCTGTTACAAGGAGCATGTAAAGAGGACAGAGAACTAATGATCACATTGCCTAGTTGAGAAATCATTATGATCAAGACAACTAGATTTGTGTGAGAAATAGTAAGTTGTTATTTTTTAAGCCATTGAGTGTTGGGATGCTTAGTTTCACATTCTAGACAATTGAAACAAACTTCATAGTTAAGCTGGGCATGGTGGCCACTTGTAATCCCAGCACTCTGGGAGACTGAGGTGTGTGGATCGTCTGAGCTCAGGGGTTCGAGACTGGCCTGAGCCAGAGTGAGACCCCATATCTAAAAATAGCTGAGCATTGTGACGTGCACCTGTAGTCCCAGCTACTTGGAAGCCTGAGGCAAGAGAATCACTTGAGCCCAAGAGTTTGAGGTTGCTGTGAGCTGTGATGCCAGAGCACTCTACCAAGGGTGACAAAGTGAGACTCTATCTCAAAAAAAAAAAAAAAAAAAAGAAAGGAAAAGAAAAAAGACAGAAAGAAACAATCTTCATAATCCTTGAGATTAACACTTTCATGATACGCTTTACAAATGCAGAAAGTGAATCACAGGGGTTAGTTAGCCTGCCAACGATAGCACAGGTGATAATTGGAACAACCAAGTTTCAAATCTAGGCATTCTGCTCCAATCAATATGTGGTATCATTTCTTCAAGATGAAGATACCTCTAATGGGAAAACTAATAATAATAATAAGATATTTGTAAACAAATTTCATCTTCACACTAGCCCTGTGAAGGAGTTCCATAAATGTCTGTTGTTTTGAGGATTGCTGCTTCTGGCAGGACGTTTTTGGTAAGAAGACCCCTATCATCTCTTAGAGAATTACCCCCTTATTAATGCACAAGAATTGATGGCAATGGCTATTGAAGAGTCTTGCTCTGTTCCATGTAAGAAAAAGGATTATTTAAAGATGAGGAAACTTAGTCTCAGTGAGTGTACATAATCTGCCCTAGGATCGCACATTTTAAAAATGACGGAGTTGGAATTCTAATTTACATCTTTAGCCCTAAAGCTTATGCATTTAACCACTCTAATTTTAGATACATCGGTCTTTTAGATTCTCTAAGCTGCATATTGTTAGATATATAAATCTCTATGTTGTTTATAACCATAAAGTAACATAAATGGAGTCCATCATTTTAGCACCCTGCAAAAATGTGTCTATTGATATATACAGTCTGACAATTAAATTCACAACTAATTAGTTCACAAATAATCCTTTAAAACATTGCTACATACCTCATTGCTGAATATCATTATGTCACCTTAGCAGTTCTCCCCTTGACCACCTGGTTTCCATAGCGATATTCCACAATAAGGTATGTAATGCTTTTTCTAGGATGAGTTTGTGAACTTAATTGTCCCACCTTGTATGATTTAACTTAACACCAGTAGCATTTATAGAAGAAAATATTTGTAAATATGGTTTCGGGAAATTAAAAAGCATGTCAAACCTGAAAAGAATAAATCAGTTTGGATTCTATCTTTATATGTTAATGGACTTCCAGAAAATCATCTAATACCTCTGAGTGTCAATTTTCTTATCATAAAATGAAGCTATGAATATTACAGGCTTATTTGGGATAAATTAAATCATATACTTAAAACTGCTTGTCTTTTAGTAGGCACTCAACCAATAGTTACTTGTTATTGACTAACAGAGAGGTTCTGCATTTTTGGCTAAATCACCATAAATGGGAAAATCACTTATTAATTCAGTTGGTCAACAAATTTAAAGTTTTGACTTAGTGAATACACATTTCACAGTGGTACACTATGTTTACAAAGATTAATAAAACATAAACATTACCCTTGAATGTTTTATGTCTATTAGAAAGGGAATGAGAGAAACTTTTGAATAATTAAATACAATGTATTAAATGCATTATTACCAGAATAAACAAGTGCCATTTGGAAATCAAGAATGGAGTCACTGACTCTTGCTTAGTGATCACCACAAAGGCTTTTCAGAAGAGGTTAGTATTTCACCTGGGGCCTTGCAGGGTAAAGAGACAAGGTGAGTAAAGCTTAAAGAAATTAATTGACAAAAATTACATGAGTAGAAACTGGTGGAATTATAGTGATCGTCTATGTAATGTTTACTCCAAATCAAAACCTCCCTTCACTCTGCTATTCCCATCTGTCAACTTAGTTTAAACAGAAAAGCTAATGAATTTACTTTATCAATGTGTTTAGAGTGGTAAAAAATTGGTCCATGTGTTTTTATGCACAACCGAATACAAGAAGACTGCATAAGCCTGAAGCTGTGAAAGCCCATATTTATCTGACTCCAGAAGCACAGCTGGGTTAGATCAACTCTGGAGAAATAGATCAACCTTTATACATAGACTCTTACCCAGTCATAATTGTGCAGACTCCCCGTTATCTGGTCTAGGAAGGAAATGACTCAAGCATGGAAAGGAAGGATGGAAAATACCTATGGCATCACTGAATATGTCTCTTGCCAGATGGTATCATTCTCATGGAGACACTGTCTTAATCAGACCTTGTCCAGGCTGGGCCTCTGTCCATATAGTGAAGAATCAGCTCTCTATGCCCGGAAGCACCATTCTGAGCAACGTGGACAATAGCCATCTAGGGGGTCACAGAAACATAAGCAGCCTTAGTCATGGTCCTGAAAGGTCAGTGAAAGTTCTCAGCCTCTCTGTATTCCCTAATCTCCAGCTATGTTCCGCTTGCCAAAAATCAACTTAGGGATGATTATTGCTGGCCACAAATCACTACCCAATGCCTAGCTTCTTGGCTATATGAAGTAAAACTTCTCCTGGTCAGGGATAAGAAGGGAGCAAGCAATAACTGTTCTCATCAGTACACAGAGAATTCTTGCATTTCCCTTCCTTACACTGTGTTTTCTGAATACTCAGACTTGAAAAATCTTATTGGATATCAAAAAAAGTTCAAAATTAAAAACCGTAATAATAGCTCAATTCAAACAGATGGAAACAACCCAAAGGCCTATTGACCCACAAATGCATTAATAAACTGTGGCATATGTCTACCATGGAGTATTACTCAGCCATAAGAAAGATAGAGTCTTTGCATCTTTCGTGCTTACCTGGATGGATGTGGAGAACATTCTCCTTTGTAAGTATCTTAAGAATGGAACAGCAAGTATCCCAAGTTGAAAGTAGTAGATTAATAACTAGAGGACCACACAAGAGAAAAACACAAATAAATTCAAGAAGTGGGAGGGAGGGAGAGAGGGGGTTCTCGGTAAGATCTTACCTAATGGATACAATGTAGGGGTATATGGCATACCTCATGGGTGAAGGACTCAACTGCAACTCAGACTTTACCTTTCAAATGCAGACAATGTAACCTCATTGTATGTACTCTCATATTAATCAGAAACAAGAAAAAAAGTTAAAAAAAAAACTGGCTTCTAAGTTTGAATATGCATTCATGCAGTATTTATTAAAATATGTGTTAAACACACAAAAAACAAAGCTCTAGTTCCATAGTTTATTCATAAGCAAGTAATAACATTTTTAAAATATTTCCTTGGGACTAAGTTACAGGAACAAATTCTTAGTTCATGGAAATGACAGCAGAGAGGGAAAGGGTTTTTTTTTTTTCTTTAGAATAACAAATAAGCCATTCTTTAAGTGCTTACTATCCTTTTTTGCCTGTCTTATGATTTAATATTGGGTAATAAAGTGCAAGATTTACAGAATTTGGGTATTTGGACCATTATTTTATACTTGTGTGTGTTAAACCATATTGACTTAGTACTTTCTATATGCCAGGCAAAATCATAGGCTCTGAAATATAGGCTATGTCTCTGTTCTCTGATTTTTATACTCTAGATGCTGAGACAATCACCAATCAAGTAAACAAATAATTTCTAATAATAAATATTTTGAGAAAAATAACATGATGATAAGGTAGAAACTGACTAGCGGACAGGTGTCACTCTAGCTAACACGGCCAGGAAAGGACCCTCTGATGAGATGACCTCAGTGATAAGAATAAATCAACCATACCAAGTTCTTGAAAAAGAACTTTAGGCAAAATAAATACCAACAGTTAATGGCTCTGAAGTGGAAATGGACTTGTCTTGGCCAAAAAAACAATAGTGTGTCATATATTAAGGAGGAAAGAGTTTCCACAGAAATTCAGGGAAACACACAGAAAGAAGATTGTGGTGGGCCTTGTGGAAAACTCTATCCAGAGATAAGAAGCTGAAGACTTGGAACAGGTGAGCGATATGATCTTACACTGGTCTGAGAAGAGGAAGAAAGATAGGACAGAGGTCTGACACTAGGCCCAGGAGGGTAGCAATAAGAACAAAAAGCATCTGCTGGGTCTCACAGCCCTAATCTGACTTCTCTTGGTAAAAGTCCAATATCCGTTTCTAATGCTCAGAACAAAGAACAGAAATTCACATCTGAAGAGTTTTTCTGAATTTCCAATGGCCTTTCCCTTCTATTGCTATTATTTATTTTTTATCACTATATCATTCCTGTGTGGTTTTTAGCAGGAGAGTTCTTTTACAAATGAAGAAAGTGGGTATCCCTGAAGAGTCAACCAGAACAGAGTGAAGCCAGGACTCAGATCCATCTAATGCCAATGTCATGTTTACCCTGCTGTCCCACCTACCACACTGTAGATACTCCAAAGCATTTGTTTTGTCAGATGCAAACTGGTCCGTATTGAGTGTTTCTCTAGATGGCAGAACGTGCTAGAAAATTATAAGACTTTGCCAACTCTGTATATGAAGAAAAAGGTGGCCACCTATACTTAGAGTCGATCTTACAGATGGTGAAATCCCTTGGTATTTGAGTTCCATATCTCAAGTCCTTAGTGCAGTGTTTTGCTGAGTAAAAAAATTACAGAAAAGAAGGAATATCAATGAAGTTAGTTGTTTCTGAAAAAGAAAGGAAGAGAGAATAATTTTATTAAACTCCTATCGTGTAGCAACTATTTTTCCCAGGCATTTTTCGTAAGATATTTGGATTACACAGTGACTCTGAGAGGTGAGTGTTGTTCCCTTTATTATTCAGATAAGGAAAATAAGGCTTAAAGAAGTGGCCTGATTTTCTCAAGTTTATACTGCTGATTAATAGCAGAACAGAGGCTGGAATACACGTCAATCTGCAACCAAAGCCCAAGTCCACAATGAGAGCTCCAAATTTACCTGCCCTTCACAATGGGTAATAATGCAGTGATTTGTGGTAAGAATTTATCTCCATTTCTGATGTATTATGATATTTCTTAATGGAACTGAAAATTGCAGGTACTATGGTAGACTTCCCAGGTGGCTTTATATTTGACATCTAAATATCACAGACCCATAACTTGAAAGTTTATGATTTCCAGCTTCTTCAAGGGAAATGAATTTTTTTTTCTTTTTGAGACAAGGTCTCATTTTGTCGCCCTTGATAGAATGTTGTAGTGTCATAGGTCACAGCAACCTCAAACCCTTGGGTTCAAGTGACCCTCTTGCCCCAGCCTCCTGAGTAGGTGGGACTATACTCACCCAACACAATGCCCAGCTATTTTTAAAATTGTGTCTCACTCTAGCTCAGGCTGATCTCAAACTCCTGAGCTCAAGCGGTCCACCTGCCTAGGGGTCCTAAAGTGCCAGGATGACAGGTGCAAACCACTGTGCCCTGCCTGGATTAAGCATAGTCTTGATGTGTCAGGTTTAAGAGTGGAGAAGCTGCCTAGAAGTTGTAAAATTTGAGGTTTTCTGCATTATAAAGCAGGCCCCAAACACCCAACTGGATTAAAAACAAACAAGCATTGGGAGGCTGAGGCGGGTGGATTGCTCAAGCTCAGGAGTTGGAGACCAACCCGAGCTAGAGCTAGACTGTGTCTCTAAAAATAGCCTGGGATTGTGGTGGGTACCTGTAGTTCCAGCTACTTGGGAGTCTGAGGCAAGAGGATCACTTGTGCCCAAGAGTTTGTGGTTGCTGTGAGCTGGCACTCTACCATGGGTGACGAAGTGAGACTCTGTCTCAAAAAACCAAACCAAACAAACACCCAAACAAATAAAACCCAAAATAAATAGATGCCAGCAGCAGGTTTGGTAACCAGTCATGAAACCTTGAGCTAGAAGGTAAAATCAACTGGATGGCACTTTACTTATTTGAGATAAGGAGCCTGAACTTTCTCCACTCTCCCTCTCTTTCTTTACACCTTGCCAACAAGTATTTGAGGCAGCTGAGTTGGACTAAATGAACTTTAAGTTTCCTATCTACAGAGATTCTACTAAAAGCTTCCTAAGATGGCCATTTAACTTTGATTCTTAAAAGTCCTTCTTTAGGTTTATTTTCTAAAATTAAAAAAAAAATTAATTGTAGAGACACATCGTGTTGTCTAGAGAGGTGAAATGTTTACTTCTATGACATACCCAGGCCTCTGTTGGTTCTGAGAATAAACATGTGTGCTGTGATTCTGTCCTGACCTGGTTAAAAAATGATTAATTTTGCAACTCAACAGTCAGCTCAATTCAAGATAGAGAATAAAACACAGTTTTTCTCTTAGTTTATGGAGTAACTGTGCTTCCTTGCAGTGAATGTTCTCAGACACTGCCAAAGTTGTTTCAAAGAGTTGCTAACCCACTAATTGTACATTTTCCCAACATATTAGGATTAAACTCCTTATTGTCCTGGACAGCGGATTCGAAGCAGGTCACTCAGGTTTGCCTCTGCAATGTTGTCAAAAGCTTTCTGACAGCAGACCGGTAAACTGAACTCTTTAGAGAAGAGCCTGTTTCTGCAGCTCAGAGGCTAAGCCAAACGAACCTGAGTCTTTCGCTGCTGCCTCTGAGGTCTCCATACCTGGAGCTGATGACTCAAGTAAAAAGGAGGTTAATCTCTGAGTGGTGTTTCTAGATCTTGAGTGAAAAGGAATTCAACTTGCGATGGCAGGAATTATAGACCAAGGTTGCCAAAACCATGTTCTGCAGAATAATACCATTAATCCAGATGTTAAGCAACCTCCCCACAAAAAGGGTACCATAGTCATTGAAGCCTGGGGGTTTCTGTATGTTACAGGCCTTTTTTACAGATTCATACAGCTCATCAACGCATGAAAGTGTTCTGAACATTTCTGCAGCAAAAAAACCCAGATGTACTCCGTGTTCCCTAAACGTGCCTGAGAATAGAATCCTTTGGTTTCAAGGATAATCTTTCTACACCTTGGAGCAGCAAGCCCTCCCTCTACCAACAGTTCTTCTCTCTTCAAGTTCAAAACCTGGTATATAGTAGACAGCTGAGAAATATTTGCTGAAAGTCAAATAAGCGCATGAATGAATAAAATGATATAAAGTTGGCATATACAGGGTGTCCCAGAGGTCACCATACATAGGAAAGATTAACAAACTCGTGTTTTATATTTTAATGTTTTAATATTTATATATTAACACATGGAGAAATATTTACATGCACAGACCTGTCCTGCAAATACTATTTTTTCTATGGGAACACACATAACATTGCCTGAGCCCCGTTTATTGAGTGTCTGCTTTTTGATTGGCTTCACGGTAGGTATCAAGAAGCTCAGCAGCCCGCCTAGGACATTTATCTGGTCTGCCAGGTGTTTTTGCTGCTGCTGCCTGTCCTGCTTAGCAGCCAGCTCATCCTGGGGCCCGCAGTTTGGCCCTCCAGTGGTCTAAGGGACAGTGAACTGGTTTAAAAAGTTTGAGGACCCCTGAATTCTAGAATAATGGTAGAGATAATGGTAACCCAATCATGTGTGAAAGAGAGATAGTTAAGTGTACTGGGCTATGGAATACAGGTGGTTCAGGGGGAGTCAGGGAAGATTTCTGGAGAAGGTAGTATCAAGTTGGGCTGCAGATGTGGCTCCACGAACAAAAATGTCTATATGATGTGCCCACACAGGAAGGGCTGCAGATGGGCAGCGTTGCAATTATTAAGCAGATATAAATGAACGTGCATATGTTATGTTTTGGAGGTAAAACATTGTGCCAGAAATGCCTTAGTTAGATGAGACAACTGGTTTTGTATTTCAGGAAACCAGATGACACGAGAACATGGCTGGAACAGGCCTATGAACAAGGCTTATCCAAATTACATACAAGGAAAACATAAAACATGGACCAAAAAGGGAAATGTAGCATTTAACATTTAAGTTAGTAAGTTAAAAAAAAATTGTGTAGGGAGATCTGTTTGTCCTCGTTATAAGAACTCCAGTGAATTCTTAACCCTTGATTTTTCTAACAACTAAAGAATAGTCTCTGATGCATCGGTTTTTCGTTCCTAGCCTGATGAAACCATCACTGCCTCTGTCTTCTCTCATGTAATATATAATAAGTTTCCCCAGTGGGAAAGGAGTTCTTTGTAAATAAAAAGGTGAGAATTTGATGATGTTATAATTCTGACTCTCGGGCTGTTTCCCAACCTATAAT
Source organism: Galagoides demidoff (assembly GCA_963574575.1). Lineage (NCBI taxonomy): Eukaryota > Metazoa > Chordata > Mammalia > Primates > Galagidae > Galagoides > Galagoides demidoff. The sequence goes on from CAUYQV010186354.1 coordinate 52,507, forward strand.
GGGAATTTGATTCCCTGACTATTTATTCTATCCACAAATGTCTATTGAACTCCTACCCTACGACAATGTACTAAAATCAGGGATTAGATGCCAGTACTATTTCACACAGTTCCCTCCAACATAGAGCTCTATCCACTAATGATAGAGAAAGCTATTAAACAAGGAGTCATGGAGACAACAATAAAATAGAAGCACTAAGAAATTCTGTAAGATCATATAATAGAGGAACAAATCTGGTAATGGTGGTCATGGAAGGCTTTCCTGAGGAAGTGAAGATTGAACTGAGGCTGAAAGGGTAGAATAGGAGTGAATCAGACAAAAGTGAGAGTGGGAGGGAAGTAGCGTAATAAAGAGCTTCTGGAAATGCCCATGGTAGGGTGGGAGCATGGCTTTCTAGAGGAACTCAAATGATCCCTTTGATGGGTGATGTGGCTTATACCTATAATTCTACCACTTTGAGAGGACAAGGCTGGAGGATCACTTGAGGCCAGGAGTTCAAAAGCAACACAGCAAGACCCCATCTTTACAAATAAAAGAAAAATTAGCCCGGAGTGGTGGCATACACCTGAAATCAGTTCCAGTAACTCAGGAGACTGAGGCAGATAATGAAGAATTTTGTCAAATAGGCATGGAGGGGATAGGTGAAAAGTCATTTAAGGTCTGTAACAAGATGTGAAGAAAGATTAAAGGACAAGGGCAAAGGGTCTTTAGGAGGAAGCCAAACATCTAGTTTAATAGGACCACAAAAAAATAGTAGGAGTGAAGGACGGCATAGAGGAGATGAAGAAATAATTCTAAGTCTTGAACACTTTCTTAAATATTTAATGATTTTATCTTGCTAACCATGAAGTTAAATCTTTGTGTTCAGAGTTAGGACTCAGAAGAGTAGCCTTGACCGAAATATGGAGAATTCATAGGATACAGCAGACCTGGGGAGCAGACAAGGGGTTAGGAGGTACATTCAGTATGTTGTTCAGGTAGGGGTACAGCATGTTTAGACGCTTGGGAGGCATGAATTTGAGTGACGGGACAAGGGTGGGATCAAATGGCTCGAGTGGCTAGCTGGTGACGGACTTCTTGAACAAAGAAAGCTAAAGATAATGCTTGGGTAATGGGCAGGCGGTGATGTCCTGAAGATGTGAAACAGGAAGCAGACTGGGAAGAAATGTAATGAATGTGGTCGAGGGCCTGGGAGAAGCACACCAGTTAATTATAACCATGTTCAGACCAAAGCATTATTCTGAACATATTGTTGGTGTGGGTTTCTCAAGTCCGAGCCACCATAAAGTATCACATTTTATAACAAATTTAGCATCTTGTGCAAAACCTCCACATATCCTATGATCTATCAACATTTAATACTTCTTCCTAGTATTTCTCCCAGTTGGATTATGGTCTTCTGTGATTCGCTTTGGGATTTATTTTCTGTAATGACTCAACTCTTGTTGAGTACAACCTAAATTTTAATTAAAGGTGTTAAGTCTGTTCAAAGGACCACATATTAATAAAATCATACCTCGAGCACTGTACTTTTATTATTTCTTTCAACAGGGAAGTCCTTACTTCCCATTCAAATTTGTGTGTTTTTAAAGAATCCTCTCTAATACCACACTACCTTAAAGCATCCCTTTATGGAGCTAATGCTTACTCCTTCTTGTTACGTCTCATGCCACTCTTTATACCTCTATTACTCTGTTTCACATCAAATCTTTGTGTAATTATTACATCCCTCCTAATTGTAAACTCTTTTGAGTATAGAGAAAATGTATACCTCTTCATTTCTTGCCCTTAACAGGCACTTCATAAACTTTATTAAAACTGAAATCTGCCAACACCCATAAAGGAAATTCTTATAAAATTTCAGTAGGAGTACAAATATTTGTATGAATAGCTATGTTACAAATGAGAGAGGGGAACAGCAGGAGACACCGGGTTAGGGCAAGGTTTCTCCAACATGAATGCTCATAAAAGCCACCTGAGAGCTTACTAAACAGATGCCCCCGGGATTTTGATTTACTAGGTCTGGGATATGGTCATGAATTTGCATTTCTGTAACATCCCCAGATGTTGCTGATGCTGCTGGACAGTGGACCAAACACTGAGTAGCACTATCGACCACCGTGATTCAGTTCCTTGGGACCTTCATTTTCCACACTTCTTTAAGCTTCAGCATACTGGCCTTTAAAATGGCAGCAAGAATGAAACTTCTTGGGACTGATGGGATAACGAAAAAGGCTGATCTATAAAACATGCTTCTGGAAGTGCCTAACGGATATGATGTGCTCGGAAATGAGGTATCTGTGTGAGTAGTAAATAGCACAAATAGATCAACAGATTCCTAAAGGACAAGAGTCACTAAACTGATGCCAGCAGGATCAGTCAGGCTCATTGACTGTTTTCATACCCTTTGTACTTTATTTTATTTGCATTTTTTGGCCAGGGCTGGGTTTGAATCTGCCACCTCCGGCATATGGGGCCAGCGCCCTACTCCTTTGAGCCAGAGGCACCGCCTGCCTTTTTTATTTTTAAAATAGTTAAACATTAGCAGACGAATAAATTTTTTCAATTGAAAATTATATATAAAATTCAAATATTGGTGCTACTGGGACACAGCCGCACACTTATCCGTGTTACCTATGGATGCTCTTGTGCTATGACAGCAGAGTTGAGGATTGATATGGCAAACTACATGGCCAGGAAAGCCTAAAGTGTATGGCATATGGCTTATTATACTACAGATTAGCTATACTGCAAAATGTGTACTATGTAGCTTACTATAATATAGGTTATCTATACTGAAGATTACTGAGTGACTTTATCAGTGAATTATTTGGTGTAGATATAATATTTCTCAATAGTTCTCTTATCTACCACAGCATCAATGTCCAGTGGCTATAGTTTTAATATAATGGTACAAAAGTCATGAGGGATTCTTAGATGAAAAATAAAAACTTTTTTTGAGACACAGCCTTAAGCTGTCATCTTGGGTAGAGTGCTATGGCATCACAGCTGACAGCCACCTCCAACTCCTGGGCTTAAGTGATTCTCCTGTCTCTGCCTCCCAAGTAGCTGTGACTACAGGCACCCACCACAACACGCAGCTATTTTTTGGTTGTAGCCATCACTGTTGTTTAGCAATCACAAAGTTGGAATGTTACCATACAAAATGGTTATTTTTAATGTACGTTTCTGCAACATCCCCATATACTGTATTCTTTGAGAACATTTGTTCTATGACTAATGATGTTCCATAGCTTGCATGTTCCAAAATTCACATAATTACTCTCCTCATTCAGCTTTAAGGTTTTGGTTTTTTGTAAATAATGCTATAATAAACTTGCTGGGCATTTTTCTGCATATGGGTGATTTCCTTCCTGCTGACAAATTATAACAAAATTTTTGTCTAAGTTAGAAGTTCAACAGTAATGAAATCAAGACAGTGTCTCTCCCTTTCTCTCTTCTCTCTTTTTCCCCTTTCTCTCTCTCCTCCTCTCTCTTACTCTTTCTTCCCTCTGGCTTTCTGGATTTCCAAACCACATTAATTTGGGGGATCTCTACCTAAAGAAAAGTACTATTCAATGACATTACCTTTTACCCACCCTGATTTTCTTTTTGATAAACCCCATTCCTAAACAAATCCATACCATTACAATCAGGAAAAGTAAGTTCCCCCTTCCCTTAGGAAAAAAAGGCAATAATCTTATCAAAAATATTTTATTTACAAAAAAAATTAATTATACTATACATCCTATACTGGAAATACATGGAATACTTGCTAAAATAAATACAGGCAATTAATTCAACTTTTTATAAGAATGAGAGGATTTGACATTTGAATGTTATCAAAGTTTAATTTAGAACATAAATAGTTAAAAAGGCAAACTCAAGTTTTAGTTTCATTTATTGGCATGGTGTGTTCGTTTCCCACAAGCTCCCTAGTCGGTGAGAGCCTGCGTTTCAGAATGTTCTAGACCTTTTTGTGTTCTGAAGGTAGAACGTGCAGCTTTTTCTTAGGCAGGATAGAGGGAACACAGACGACTGCCCAAAAGAGCAGAAAGGCAAGAAACACCTTCAACACTTCTGCCTGTATGTCGCTTCACCGCAACGCTGGTGATTCCTTTCTTCCTATATTTGGATCGTGTTTTGAACACCTGTCTACACAGCACCAGCTACAAGGCAACGTCGATTGTGTAAAAAGCCAAACTGGATGCCTGAGGCCCTGTAGGAACTAAAGTAACTGAGTTCAGAGTCCCCAGAGCCTCTATTTTGATATGTGCCAATTCTGGAGACTTATGGAGTCTTAATGCACGTGTCATGTCCACTGTGTAGATGATTTTGTTCAGGCCCAGAACAGAAGAGATGAAGCAACGATCTGCATCATTCAGGGAAAAAACAAAACAAAACAAAAAAACCTCCCCCCCAGAAAGTAAAAGAGGACATTTTCAGCATAAATCTGCCCATTTTCAATCTATATATTTTATACTTATACTTTTTTCAACTCACCTGTGTAAACATCATTCAACATGTAAAGTGAAATGGCAAGCTGAAAAATAAGACAGCGGAAACGTGTTCAATATCTAGATGGGATCTGGTGCATTCAGGACACAGAACCAAACCTTTGATGAACGGCATCACACTGGTCCAATGACACAGAAAATCTTTTTGTTTTCTTTCTTGGCCTGGGAAAACACTGAGAGCCTCCAAAGATGATTCTTTTTTGTTCTGATCCTCATGGCTTGTTCAGTGCTAGATGTCTACTTTTTGTCTTTCAAGAACTGACATTACCTTTTTTTTTTTTGTTTAATCTTATGAAAAATTGCACTTTTCTTCCCTTTGGGCCTTGATTTTCAATGATTTTTTTTTTTGTACACATGAAAGTATGTATTTTTATTCCCAAGGTGTGACGGGTATATTGGCCTTTTCTAACAGAAATGAAAGCAAACGTGAAAATATTGAAAAGTTTAAATAATTTGTCTTCACAGAAATAAACTATTCGATTTTAACAGGTAGAGAGAGAGACACACATTTTATTCTTTCTATCGTGAACATCAGTCAACCAAGTTTCACATTTTGGGCAAGTTTTATAAGTATTCATCTTTTCAGAACTTATTTTATTTTTTAAAAAAGGGAAGAACAGGTGTGTTTTGGCAGAGAAGTAAAATATAGAATATGTAAAATTTTTTTTTTAAATTGGCATACAAAATTTAAAAACACAGTACAATTATATCAAAATACAGCACAGCCAACGGCCTGTAAAATTTCCTTTGGCATTTCATTTGGTAAAGTTAAAAAGAAAATCCTTCCTAAAAAAAAAAAAGATCAAAACAGTCCATAAGTTAGGTTGTACAGGTTGAAAGAACTTTTCCTTGAGTTTCCAAAACCTTTTTCTTCCATGATAACCCACATAAAGCATGGCTAGTGAGGTATATAGGACAAAACATTTTCAGGCGGACGTACAGTAAAGAAAAAGTGCATAAACAAAGAATTTATCCCATTTTCCTAGAGATAACAGGTTAAATCTGAGATTCTTCTTGTTGATGTTTTGTTTTACTTTGGCAGAATGAAAATAAACCCATAGAAATGTCTTTGTTCAAGTCCCAGCAGCAGTGATATGTCTCCTTGTGGCGGCGTTGCCTGATGCCACAACACCGTACGGCCCCTCCAGAAACTACGGTGTTGTAAGTGACTGCAAACGTCCAACTCTGTTGGATCATACATCGAGCACCATGTCGTACTGTTGCGCCTTCTTCCGCCTGCCACACTTATTGATTAGAACCACATACAGCGTCAAAAGCATGACCCAGTAGCATGCATACAGCAACGTTCCAACGATTAGGACTGTCTGTTTGGATTCCGAAAATGGCTTTTTAGATTCCTTATAGATGGTGAAAATCACACCACCCAGGAGGATTGTAAACCAAACTGACACTGGGATGAGTCCTATGAAATTGACCACGATGGTCTTCCTTCCTGACGTGCCCCACCCAGCTTTGTTTATGGTTGCGATGGCAAACATCTTGGCGGGAAGTAAACTGGACATGTATAACACCGAGTAGAGAGACATGAAGACCATGACGATATTTCCTCTAAGGCAGCTGGCAAAAGATGATTTGATGAGACCGACTAGCTGGACAGTCAACAGGAAGAGGAGGATGTTCCAAATTTTCCCTCGGTAGAAGAGCTGGATTACTGTAGCAATGAGGAAGAAAGGAAAGAATCCAGTGATCACCGCTTCGTAGGTCATCCACAAGTGGTGTTTGTGGAACCACATGGCGTTGTACAGCCACTCCCGGAAGTAGGACTTGCTCCAGCGCGTCTGCTGGTTGAGCCATCTGAGATATTCTATGGGTGTTTCCGTGAGGCACTTGGATCGAGCTGTGTATTTTGTGGCATAGCCCAGGCTCAGCACCCGGTTCGTTAGATGCCTGTCATCACCAAAACTACATTGGCTGCCCATAAATTCCTGATTATACCAATCTTCCACAAACTCATGCAGCAAGGAGTTTCTGTACATTCCCAGAGGTCCACTGATGCACTGGACGCACCCAAAATAAGACTGACAGGCCCTTTCTATGTTGAAAGCCATCCAGTATCTCACACTGCTGAGGAAGGAGATCCAGGAATCATACTTGTTTAAAATCTGCAGGAAGGAAAAAAAATACAAGCTTTAGATAAGAACACCAACAAAACCGAAAGTAAGATTTGTTATTTTTCCTATTTATTTTTGATTTTGTGTGATTGGACTGATTTGTAAAGATGGTGTGTGCATCTGTGGGATTCTTTGATGATGAATTTTTTTTTATACTTCTGTCCTTTTTTCACTTTTTTTTTTTTAAGGCAGAGTCTCAAGCTGTCTCCCTGGTAGAGTGCTATGGCATCACAGCTTACAGCAACCTCAAACTCCTAGGCTTAAGCAATTTTCTTGCCCCAGCCTCCCAAGTAGCTGGGACTACAGGCACCTGCCAAAACACCCGGCTATTTTTTGTTGCAGTTGTCATTGTTGTTTGGCAGGCCCAGCCAGGTTTGAACCCTCCAGCTCCAGGGTGTGTGGCTGGCACCCTTGCCGCTGAGCTACAGGTGCCAAGCCTTTTGCTATTTTTTTTAATTCTTGTTCTTGTTGTGTTACAATATTGATGTTTTTAGGTTTTAGTTCTCAGTTCCCAAATTATTCTCCCACGCACTCTTTCCTACCATCCAAGATTTCAAAGTTTTTAAGTACTAGTCCCTTCTGTTCTGGTTCCAACTCATCCAGGAAAATTAGCTGCTGGTTTCCCTTCTTTTTTCTTCACACAGGCCAGTGATAAAAGAGTCGGTTCTTGTCTCTCAGCAAAACTTGAATCCCCAAATAAGGTTTTGTATAAAGGCTACTCAAAACTTTTTGGTTTTTCTCTTGGAAATATTTCTAAACTCCCTCCTCTATCTCAATTTTGTTCAGTATTTACCTAGATTTTGCATGCCTCCTTTTTTTTCTTTATTTCTTTTTTTTTTTTATCACCAGGCTATGTCTTTGTCATTTCAAATTCAATTTCCTTACCTTCACTATCAACCTGCATATACAAAGTGGGACATGCAACACCACTACATCTAAAGTTTAAAGTCAATTCTCCGTGTGCTTCTTACTTTTTGCTAAAATCTAGCCTCATGTTTCAAGGGACTCATTTTAAAATTTTGACATATCCTCACATATTTGTTTTCCCATTCCACAAATGTCAAACTACCTTCAAAGCAATCTAAAATTTAAAAAATAATTTTGCTTCTCTAAATCTTTTTCCATCAATAGCAAATTATGGTCATACTGGAAAATCCACTGATATTTGTTTTTTTTTTTTCCTTTCTCACCAGTATAAATTTGAGTTGTTTTTACTTTTCTTCCTGTTTTCCAGTTTGGGTTTTTGACCAACCACAGATTAACAAGAATATAAATATACTTTTATTTCTTGTCGTTATTGTTGTGTTATAACATATATATGTTTATAAATATATAGGCATAATATATTCCCTTCCGTAGTTCCATTTCTTTACCATTGTAACTAAACACCAGCATCAGAATTGAGCAGAATATGAAATGTTAAGTTATCCAAGAACATATGATAAAAATCATTGCATAGGTACGTTGCATATAACTTACCGACCCCTACAGACATGGGTTATCCCCCAGGACTAAAGCAAAGAAACTCTAAATCATTTCAATTTAGTAGGAAAAGCAGCAGTAAAGTGGATCCGAGGCAAATTCTAATGTGTGTCTCCAACACCAAGAACAATACCTGGCACAGTCAGTATGTAGTAAGAATATGTTCAAGGAATCAATGAATCAGAGTGTTATTAAAAGTCTCTCACAAAAAAAGATAGAGCTATACTTACCTGGACATCTCCCCCGACACCTCCAACCATGGGGTCTTCTTCTAAAACTTTGACCATCTCCACAGAGGAGGCAGGGTCAAGCATGGTATCTGAATCACAAACCTGCAAACAAGAAAGG